>JBBJLS010089197.1:0-22579 GCA_037577275.1 Bryconaethiops microstoma
ACACACACATGCGCGAGATATGTGTGTTCTATATGTGATTTCTGTATCTCTCTCTTTCTCTCTCTCTCTCTCTCTCTCTCTCTCTCTCTCTCTCTCTCTCTCTCTCTCTCTCTCTCTCAGGTCAGGACCGCAGTGAACAGGCCCTGATTAAGCGTTTCAGGGGTGATGGCGTGCGCTACAAGGCCAAGCTGATTGGTATTGACGATGTGAGCGCGGCTCGCGGGGACAAGCTCTGCCAGGACTCCATGATGAAGCTGAAGGTAAAGCCGTGTGACCTGAAGCTCGCTGGGCTTAATGTCAGACCTGTGCACTGCTGCTGAGATGTGTAAACAGGAGTGTTTTCTCACTTCTGTAAGAAAAACAGTGTTGGTCTTGAGGGAAAGGGTGTATTTTTGAAGATTTCCAGTTTTTGAACCAACTGAAGGATGACATTTGACTGAATGACCTTTGGGAAATATACAGCTCTGCTAGCAATCAGCTCTAAAGACACCGGATGTTTGTAAAGCTCTCCAAAGTTGGAATTTTTTATGGAGTTCGTGTTTGTTCTGTTTTCAGCAATAACCCCTATTAAGGCTGCACAATATGGACAAAATATCAGTATCACAACTATAATACTACATATTGCAATTGCAATACAATTCAATATATTAAAGAGCCCATATCATCACTTTTCTGGAATTACAAAGGCTTAAAGTCTGTAAATATTGTTCCAAATGGTGCATTTACTCCCCATCCATACAGTCCATATATGGAATTTAAACTGAACAAACATCCTGTTTTCATATTACAGTTTTTATGATGTCACAAAACCAACACATTTACATTAACTCCTTAATCAGCCTACAGCAGTTTAGCTCCACCCATTCATGCTGAAGTTGTAGCCCCATGCTCCTTTTTGAATGAGCTGTAATTTAGAGCAGCCAATCAGAACAGAGTTCATTTACATATATCAGTCTTAAAGGCACAGTTACAAATACTGCAAGCTAAATTCTAAGGGATAAGCCGAGGTTGGAAAATGGACATGTAAGTATGAATTAGGATGAATTATGAATTAGAGTTTTGGCATGCGAACCCACTCAAATATTATCCATTAAAATGATATCTTATAATGTAATGATTTAGTGAAGCATTTTGTAAACAGGGTTTGAGGATTTGGCCTCAGTAAGATTTACCCCTTCAGTAGTACAAGATATAATGAAATATTGGGGAAAATGATTATTCAATGATTGGATAAAAACATATTAAAGTGAACTTTATTGTCATTTCAACCTTATACAAGTATACAGAGAGACAAGTTCAGGGTCCACAGTGTACATATAAGTGTATTGTTGCTGTCAAAACAAAATCTTGTATCTCCATTATTTTATTTTATTTTATGTTTTGTTAATGAGAAAATACCAACTGCCAAGTAGAAACTTTATGAAGAACAGATCAATAGGAATGATCCAAAATGACTTGAAATGAAATCTGGTTCCATTAACTTACATTGAATGCTAAGAATCTTTTTGGAGGTACAGGGTTTGGTACTGACATCGCATAAGTTAAGTTTCTGTTGTTGATTATATTGTTGATTATATTCTACTGTCTGTAAGATCCACCTGATCACTTAAGATCTTCCAGAGGAGCTCAAGAATGATCAAAGACACACAGTTTAAGAGCAGTGGGCTCAGTTTTACTGGTTCATAGCACTTGTGCTAGCAGGCTAAAAGCTCAAAAGAAAACAATGCTACAGCTAACAATAGACCTAAAGGTGGCCTAGTGCTTACGGAGTTCGCCCTGCAATCAGAAAGTCATGGGTTCAAATCCCAGGACTGCTAGCGGCACCACTGAGGTACCCTGAGTAAGGTGCTGTCCCCACACACAGCTCCCCCGTTCGCTGTGTTCACTTGGTGAATGGGTTAAATGGGTTAAATGCAGAGGAAGAATTTCGTGCTGTTCACGTATGACCGAATGGTCACTTCACCCTAAAGCTAACACTAGAGTTAACCAGTGCAGTGTCAGATGATGGTTAGATGGTAATCTTTTCCTCTGGTGTTTAGTAAACCTCTGTGAACAGTACAAAGGAGGATCTATGTGTTAGTGCATTTTCATTTATGTTTGTATAGAGTATTTTTAATTACAAAACAGTCAAGTTCTACAGCCCACAGTGCCACATTGACTGATGCCGTCCTGCTTGTTTTTCTGTACGTTCTGTACGATGGGCGGCTGGTCAGCGTTATGCGACTTTCATGTTTCCGTGATAATCTTCGTGAAATGGGCTCACACAGCTGTAGAATGCTTAGAGGGCATCAAAGATAATCCATTTCGAGAATTTAGGTCAGTGTGAGGCAATTCTGCACCAAAGGAGAAGAAAAGGCCGTGTTTGTGCTGCAATACTCAAAATTCTTTCATATCCTAATAATATCATGTTTCATTGTCCCACGTGTAGGACATTCACGTCTGATTGCAATAGCAGCTCATGAATAGCACGGTAAAACCACCACACACAACAAAATACGGCCTTGATGTTCGAGGTCATCATAAAGATTGTTGGGTTGGACTGATACTAATACTGCGTCTTAGTCTAAAACGTAAAACTACCACCAGTGTTTGTAGGTCATCATACATGCTGTCAAACTGACAAATAAAAAATTGTATTGTAATTTTAATTTCATTGTAAATGCAGCTTCAAGAGGTCAAGCCTTAGTAAAGAATAGAAAGACCACTTTTTATGGTCTCAAAACACAGCTGTATGCATGATATGGGTACCTCTGTCCAAACTGTATATATTTTCTTAATTTTTGAAGTGGAAAGAGTTTAAACACAACGAACTATTAAAATAATACCAGTAAATGTAAGATCTGCATGATTTTCAATAGTATCTAAGTCAGGGCTCTGTTATGTCCATTGCCAAATCTAGCTTGCCTCTCGTGAAGTAGCTCATGGTGGATTTTAGAGATATGCTTTGGATCATTGTCCTATTGTAGAAGCCATCCTGTTTTCAGCTTCAGTTTATTCACTGACTGTCACATCTGAGTTCATATGATGTGTCAGAATGAGCTGGAGTAGCACTAAAGCCCATCTTGTTTCATTTCTAACGAGGTTCAGTTTTACACATTAAGTTTAATTAACTTACAATACATTCGATCTGTAAAAATTTCTTTTGAAAAAAACAGGATCAGCTCATCCTGGAAACCTGTTCACACACAGCGTATCTAGTGAAGTAGAAACACCATCAGAGTGACTCTTTAAAATATTGTAAATGATGCTGCAGCCTAAAAGACTGTGACTGCATGACTTAACCCTTCATCATCGTGTCAGAACATTTTAAGACCTTATTACTTTGTTTCCTGAAATGAATATGAAAGTCCAGACACGGTAACATGGTAGAGTCTAATACAGTGTAAAGCAAAGTTTTACTGAGATATGCTGAAAATAGTGTCAGTCTTCCTCTATAGTCTGGGGAACTGGTGGTCTAGCATTCGCCCTGCAATCAGAAAGTTGTGGGTTCAAATCCCGGGAACATCACCTTGAGTAAGGTTCCGTCCCCACACTCTGCTCCCCGGGCGCTGTGTTCCTGCTGCCCGCTGCTTCACTTGGTGAATGGGTTAAATGCAAAGAAGATGTTCACACTGTGCGCTGTGGTGTGTTCACATATGACAAAATGGTCACTTTACTTTACAAAAGCAGCCTGGGCCTGTTAAGATCTGCTTTTGGCTGCAAATCTGTCCACGTCCATGGCCAGCTCATAAAGTACATGTGAGTGAGACAAATTTCAGATTTCAAAAAAGTGCTGGCAGAGAGCGCTGGCATTTAAGCAGTGCCCTGAAACCATGACCGGCTCTGAAAACGGCTCAGAAGTTCTCTCGGAACCAGACTGCTATTACGTGGGTAGGCATGGAGAGAGAGTTCCAGCAGCCCGGCCTTCAAAGACTCGGAGCGCTAATCCGCTGAAGACGCTGGCAGCTTGTCGATTAGCGGCCGCGCTGAAAGGTAGCGTTCGGCGGCCTGCGCCCTTTGTTCCTCTGTCAGGCTTCAGCCGCGCTCTGACAGGTCAGGGGGAGCTCATTAACGGCTGTGCTTAGCTCCCGCGCATAGGTGCATCAATGTGTGTGCGCGTGTGTGGGTGTGTGTGTTCGCCCACATAGGCAGGCTTTCAGCCGGAACGTGCTTTCTGTCAATAGCGCTGGGATGAAAGAGATGTCAGGTGATCGGCCTGCTCAGCATGCGAGAGTGGGACGGGTGAGAATTTGAAATCATTAAAACTAAAAGGCCATGAGAAAGTGGGCTTCAGAGGGTGCTGAGCGCTCCACTTTTTAAACCTCAAAACGGCTCGTCCTGCTCAAAAGACCTTGAACTCTCTCTTTAAGAGTTGAGATGGCATTAAAGAGACACTTTGGTCAAATTTCCCCCTCTAAGGACAAACAGACTTCTACCTACAGGCAGTCAAATGTGCTCTCCCCCCGTATGACCTTCTCACATTGAGATCTGTTCAGCATAGATCTCTACACATACAACCTCTCACAATCTCTGAATGCACATCGCAAATTTGCACACTTATGCCCACTACACCTTTTATACTTATATTCATGTACAAATAGTTTATGCTCATATTTAATATTTTTGTATTTTTACCTTATACATTTTTACTTTACTGTTTCCTTTTACACTATTTTTGTTTCAACAGAGAGCTGCTAAACAGAGTTTCACTGTTCCTGCAACAGTGACAATAAAGATCTATCTTCTCTTCTCTTATCTTATCTAAATGTAGTTTATCAGCCAAGACATACAGCTCTGAAAAAAAATAAGCGACCACTACAGTATATATTTTTTAATCAGCATCTCTATGAGTATGAAACCATTCCATGCCAGTGTCTGTTAAATTCCTACACAAGCAGGAATCATTCTGCTTTAGGTTTATTGTCATATGTACAGTAGAAATCACATTTCTCTGTACAATGAGATCAGGTTTAAGAGTTTTTTATCAAATCTCTTATGAGGGACTGATTACTGATCACCTGAATCATATCTTATTTAATGAGGAAAATTATAAAAACACTGCTGTAATCGACACTCTCCTCTCACAATGAGACCAGTTGGATGGTGAAACAATACTAGAAGTTCATCAAAGGTAATTACTGCCATTTTGTTTAAGAGGGAACAAGAGATTTGTTTTCTTTGAATTGTTCAAACACTGCATCATTTCTCTTATTTTTCATGTATTTGTCCTTTCCTTTAAAATTATGCTTTAAAGAACAATATTTTTATTTGGAAATTAGGAGAAATATTGTCAGCAGTTCTCAAAAAAGAAGGCAGAACTATTCAGCTCAATATGTATATGTCTAGCTGTATATATGATCCTAAATTCACAATTCAATATTCTCACAAGATTTAGGATGAAATTAGAATGAAGGAAAATATGAATGCATTTAGTGGCATAATTTACTAACAGTGATCTAGGATATGAATGTGGTGGACTGGGTTGGTGATTGGCTCTTTTTTTAACACTATAAACAACATTCTCCACAATGCGTTGTTACAAATTTGCATTCCAACATCACAATATTTTGAAGCATTGTTACACCCCTAGATTTAATTGTACATTAGTCACTGCTCCTACTGAAGCTCTAGCCAGTTGAGAGGTCTTTGTGTCCCATTAACAAGCCCCCTTTCAAGTTCACTTAGAACTTCTACTCTTGTCACAATCAAGGTCAAGTGGACCTGCTTAGCATTTTTACTGATACCACAGAGCATGATGTTGGAGAGGAGGTTAACTGCCTAATTGTGTCTTAGTGTGCACCTGTTTGAAAGCATTTAGTATGTCCGTTGTTTGTGTGTTTTCAAAATTGGCTGTTACTTGTGTTAGCAGTTCCAGCAGAGCAGACGCCATTGCTGTTCTTTAGCAACTGGTGGGCATGATACATGTAGGGTGAAATAGACGATAGAATACTTTTGAATTGTGTGGTTAGACCTAACTGTTGTGTATTTGCAGATCACTCACCCTCATCCTCTCAATGAAGCCAGTGATGTTGACAGCAGTGCGGCGTGTGTTGGTTACGGCGGTGAAGTAGTTGAGGTTGGCAGCTCCTCGGTTCCAGTCCACTACCAGGATGTTCATGTCTGTCTGTGCTGCCAGCAGGCGTGTTATGTGGTCGATCCATATGGGTGGTGCACCGGTGGGCCGGTAGCCATGTATGACGAAGGTTGTGGGTCTTTTCACGTCAAATAGGGGCTCCTTGGTAAAGTTATGGTGGGGAAGCTCTTGGGCACAGCCCAGGTTGGCACGTGTGTAAAGCAGCAACCGCACATACAGGTTGGTCCCGATGAACGTCTCATGGAAGTCCACATCGGAAAAGTTGTCACACTCTTTGTCTTGACCTGGTGACAGTGAATATTTGCTCACATTTGAATTGTGTTTATGTATGTTTGTGAGGGTGGAAGAGCTGTTTGTCAATTGATAGCTGTACTTAGATCCCTGATCAGATCCCTGATTACCATATTAGAATGTCTACTTTAAGCATTTACCCTAATACCATTAGATGTGTGTGAGGCTCATATACTACTTGAAAAATACTAAAAGATTTCTCAGCCAGATAACATGTAGGTTAAATTGGTATTGTACAGAGAAAAATGTTTTGTGGGGAAATAGTCCCTTTGTTTACAAACAGTAAAAAAAAAGAATGTATACACACACACAGTATTGGTCTGTAGCTGAGCCACATATACAGTAAGCTTTGTGTGTTCTGATGTCTTTTTCAGCTATTTGTGCTACCGTGTTTCTTCTGTGGGATCAGACTAGACTATTGTGACAAGTGGATCAATGTTACTCAGTTCATCTGTCGGTGGTTTAAATGCCGTGACTGATCAGAGTATATATGGCTTTAGAACTTTATTTCCATTAATTTAAAGGACATAACAACCCCACTTTCTCATTTATTGTGTTATAGACTTATATTTTTTGAAGGACATAACTATATTCTTACATGTACACCATGGAATAGCATTCATGCACTTGTTTATTTTTGATCCCTTTTAATCCACAAACAATAACGTCACCGGCTTAATTGCATTGATCTAAGCAGTTCACAGGTGGCACTGTTTTTCCTGCTTGCTTGTTCTCTTTCCGTCTTGTTTTTTTTTCCATTTTAGTCCGTTGATCCACAATAAAGTAAGCCACGGCTTGAGCGACCCAGTTTCCACTCATCGATTGCCCTCTACCCAGCTGCCTGACAGAGATACGTTTTCTTGCCTCGCACTCTCCCATTGTAGGAAGGCCCCTACTCGCGTCATGTCTGGCCAGATTCAAATCCCTTTGCTTCCACATTTGGAGAGAATGAGCCTTGCTGGGCAGTTGGGTCGCGCACTGCAAACTGCAGGCTTTAGAGGTGATCTGCGCTCTGTAATTAGCATGCACGTATGAGGCACAATTGGATCACGGTGCTATAAAAAAGCAGCTCATCCCACCTCTTCTCATGTTCCGCTGTTGGTCTTTATTCGCCCCTCCCTCCTGACCCCATGCTCTGCAGACAGAACTAGGGTGATTATAAGGGGTTCAGTCAGGTGTAGTGGGCCTAAAGGGGGGGGTGGACAATATATTTGACACCAATCGCCCAAAAGCATGGCCTCACCCCTGACTTCTCAAGCCCTAGAACTGCTTTCTGTCAGCGGTACTGACTGTCCTGACCTCAAAGAGCATCATGACTCACACTGGTGTGTCACGAGTAGGGGTGATGTGGAAAACTAGTTAGTGCAGATGCAGTTGTGTTTTTTCCTTGGCTCATGAGTTTGTGAAAGGAACGGCACAAATAAACCTTTACATTATTGATCATTTGTCTTTGAAGAGCAACATATTTTTTTACCATAGTTATAACAGTTTGGAATTGCAAAGTTTCCACAGAAGGAATTATATGTGCAGTCAGATTCATATGCACAACAAAAGGCAGTCTTGTCCCTTACCTCTGCAAAGTGTGAAGAAACCCACCAGACCCAGAAACTTCAAGAGATCCATTCTTACCACGGGATGTGAAAGACAAAAAGATGGAAGAAAGAGCATGAAGGCGCACTTGAGTGAGTCAGAGACGTCTTAAGTGACAACCGGAGGAGCACTTGTAGTAAAGCAAAGACAAGGGGGTGGAGACTATGGGATGGAAAAAAAAGCTGATTGGAGTAGATCAGAGCATGCTTAGTCTGTGGGCAGAGCTTAATGTGGTTGGTCAGTAGGCCAGTTGAGGGATCTTTTCTAGAAATATACAGAAAAACTAGAATAGATATATTTAGAAAAACCTCTGAATGAAATGAATGGATTCAAACCAATCAATTACTGTTGTCAGTATGTACTTATCCCTGGAGTACTGTTAATTTTCCCTGTCATATCTGCAAGTTTTTCCTCCAGTGGATCTCTGCCTACATCTCTCCCACCTCGCTACCCTGTAGTTTACCGTGCTGCTTTCTTATTACCACATCCAAGTCAAGTCTTTCACTAGGAGGAGATTCTGTGTCCAAAACTAGTGGCAGGGCCACATTAGAAAGCATATCCATAGCATGCATGACTTAAACAGCAAGTACGCCCTGCCATCAGTGCATTTTGTGGAGACGTGGCAACTGGCCACAAGTGAAGAATCGGGATTTAGAGACTGCAAGAGATGTTTGGCACCTGAGCTGTCTCTGATTGCTCCTCAGCACCATTCCTGTTAAAATAATAGTTCCATACAAAATGAAATATACACAGTTTACGATGGTTGTAATCTATCAGCCAAGACATGTTTTGTATACAAATTCTGTATTTTTTGTTCAATGTTGGAGTTATGGGGTTAATGTTGCAGTAGACATCAGTAGTCAGACCCAAAACATTTCCATAAAACTGTGTGTGTGTGTGCATGTGTGTGAGTGTGTGCATGTGTGCCCTAAATGGACAATAGCCGGTAGCCTAGTAGTTAGGGCGTTTGCCCTTTGATCAGAAAGTCGTGGGTTTGATTTCCAAGACTGCTAAGCACCTCTGAAGGATCCTGAGCAAGGTCCCCACACGCTGCTCCCTGGGCACTGTGTTCCTGGCTGCCTGCTGCTTCACTTGGTAAATGGATTAAATATAGAGAAAGAACTTCACGCTGTTCACACTGTGAGCTGTGGTGTGTTCACGTATGCCAGAATGGTCACTTTTCACTTTAAAGTATTGGGATACATCTCTTAATTTCTGAATTCAGGCCCCTTACTTCCAGTGAACAGCAATCTTAATGCTTTAGCAGACCAAAACATTTTGAACAACACCATGCTTCCAACTTTGTGGACCCAGATTGGGGAAGAACCTTTTCTATTCCAGTATTCCAGGCCTTCTAGTCCAACATCAGTGCCTGACATCATAAATGCTCTACAGAATGAATGGGCACAAATTCCCACAGAAACTCCAACATCTTGTGGAAAGGCTTCCAAGAAGAGTGGGAGCTGTTCTAGCTGTAAAGGGGGACCAACCCCATAAGTCTATAGATTTGTCATTAAAGTCCCTGTTGGAGTAATGATCAGGCGTCCCAATACTTTTGTCCGTAGAGTGTATATGTGGGTGGAGTAAAAGAGTGTGAAGACTACATATAAAATGCTTACCCTGTCTCTTTAGGTAGCCACTGCAATGCTGTATTTGGTCACTGTTCAAAAGGGCTTTAGGGCACCGTGCCTGAGACATTCTCACCAGTGTAAAGGGAGTTTCCTGACATATAACTGGACCTAAGGATAAGGTGGTCAAATATAGGCGGCCTCTGGTTTTAGCTTATGTAATTAGGCAGTTCGTTATATAAAATAAAATTAAAATTTTTTGTGCAAAAATCATGATTGATCCAATATACCCTGATAAGATGCAAGTTAAGTGGAAATGTGAAGCTCATTTTTGCTTTGCATACTTGTACTGCATGCACCTAATGGGTTCACTGACTTCAAGGCAGAGATCACAGGGCGATTACAGTAACTCCTCTCTACTGTCCTCTGATAACCGTATCAAATGGAGAAGAGATCCAATTAATGAGACTCACGAATCACAGCTCATTGAGACCATATTTCCACTTACAGGTCAGCAGGTTAACAGCTGCACTTGCTGACCATGCAGAATTCCTCAGTCAATGATCCACCTACATATCTACATATCTGTGTGTATGTATGTATATATGTGTTTGTGTGTGTGTGTGTGTGTGTGTGTGTGTGTGTGTGTGTGTGTGTGTGTGTATACAGCCATGGAAAAAAATGAGATGGCATCATTTTTTTTTTACTGGTTATTGCTTTTATAATTTGTGGGAGTGTGTCTGTGTGAAATGTGCATGTCACTATTGTTTTATACACTATTGACCACACCTGATTCAAAAGAATGTTTGGAGAAAATTTAAAAATAAACCACGTAAATAATTTATTATACCTTGGAAATGTTAAACTACACAACACTCTTACATTATTTTACAACTGCAACAACTAAGATAGTGATGTTAAGAGCTGTGTGTGCATGTGTGACTCTGTTTCATCCCATCAGAACCTGAATCAGGAGTGAAGCTGCTGGAATACAGCACATAGAAAAGCTGCTCTACACACACTACTGCACTTACAGCACATATGGAAGCATTTCTTATTTTTTAGACAGCTTACACTGCAAGGTTTCATCAAAGAATAGTGAAATGTGCATTTTACACACACACACACACACACACACACACACACACACACATCCACAGTGAACAGAAAAAAGGGGTAAAGTGGTGTCTTATTTTGTCCATGCATGTATGTTCAAAATTATGGTAGTTAATTGCTAAATATTGGTACATTGATGAACAGTGAATAGTGAGGTTATGTGGTACCTAATTCATGCATGACAGTGATTTAATTAGTGTTTTAACATCTTGGAACACTTTTGAACATGCCAATCTGAATGTTCACATGATGCTGCAAAACACAAGTTAATAGCAAACCGCAGATATAAAGGAACTGATACAAACAACCCCACAATTTTCCACTTGGCTTCTTTATTTTTGCCATGGGCCGACATAATAGACAGTATATATCAATAAAATAGACTTTAGATGACAGACTCGGCTACATTAGCCTCATAGCTCCAGTGCAAAACTTAAGAAGCAAACTTTTGACACCAAGCACGTCTTGGCTGGGAGACTATTTTGGGGGTGAGGAGAAACTTGTGTGAATTCGATTTTTCAGAGAACTGGTATTCAATAGGAACACATTTGGAACAATAAAAGAAAATAGTTTATAGTTTAGACCATTACAACAGCAACAAACCTGCAGGTGCAAGCAGCCTGTACTTCAACTGACTTTAGGATGCAGTGCTAAATGAAGCTGAAAGGGCCCATAGTATCAGACAGGGACAGCTGGGCACATTTGGTGAGACACAGTGTGGGTCAGCAAGCCTTCCGGCTCCCCCCCAGCCAAACATCTAAAGCGATTCTAAACAGACACTGATGGATTGTCAGTGTCAAAAGACAACAAAAAGTGATGAATCATCCAACATTCCTGCAAAGTTTTTCCAGACACAAAGCACTTTTAGTACATTTTGCATTAACCGATGCAATGGAATTTGTTTCATGTGCTTGCACTGTGTGAGTTTAGTGCAATTTTGATTATACTTTGGTGTTCCAGAGTGGAAATCATACGATTTGGAATCAGTGCTTGATTTTCATTTTTATCCCAAATATCCCAAAAGTTTGGTTTTATCCTTTATAATGAAAAAACAAGCATCTGTATCTTATACGCCCCTTCAAAATTACTGTAAATATAATGTGGCTTCATGTTGCTGCTGCACTGCATCTTCAATATCTTCACCTGGATATCGTTAAAGAAACCTTCTCCCTTATGTGAAAACAATTTCCTTTGCAATAAAAAAGAAAAGTTTGCTTTGCAAACACACTGGTAGTGGATGGTTGTAGTCTGGCACAGTTAGTGGATAGTGGTAGTAGTGGATGGTTGTAGTCTGGCACAGTTAGTGGATAGTGGTAGTAGTGGATGGTTGTAGTGTTTGGCCTGCAGTCCATTCAGCTGTTCGTCATCTCTGCACAAACAAAACATTAGTGATTGAGGCTGTAGCACGAAAATACTGTTACATTGCCCAGGCTTGCTTTGTACTAAAAAAAAATCCAAAGCCACTTTTATTATCTACACAAATATTACTAATTACAACAGGCTCCATGCCAGTTCAGACTAGTTCAGACTAGTTCAAGTTCAGACTAGTGAGTGTAAGAATTCAGCACAGTGTCTCATTCCAGCACTACATCTTCCTGGCAAAGACAACATTATTTGAACAGGCATGAAATTTGGCAGGGCTCTCCCTGAAATAAAGGAAGGATGGGCCTTCCAGTAATCTCAGCCCATACGAGAGCGACCATGTGTGGGCGAATCACAGGAGACATGCGACCCCCATCTCTTTTTTCAGGTGATTTCCAACACCTTATCGCCATCTCAAGAAGAGGCCGTTTTTTTACCGTTTCGGTACAGCGCAATTATGCAAGCGTAAATGCAGCATACGAAAGAACACACTGTACAGTACTGGCACATTTTTGTGGATTTGTCCTTTTTCCTGAAGAGGAGAAAATCGCTGCTGTTAATGAATAATGGTAAAACCTGACTACGGTTTAAATATGCAACTGGTAGACGTTGATGTCAAGACGTTTTCTGCTCTTTTGCAGAGAGAATGTGAAAAGAAGGGAACTTTTCATTTTTTGTGTTCACAACAGCAGTGGAAAGGTATGACTGAATACAACTGAGTTTCTTTATAAGGTGATGTATCATTAAATTTCAGATTGCACCACAATTTGATTTCTTCTTCAAAATTAAATTTTATTTATAAAAATACACAGAATACACAAATGTGTGGCCTACAGAATCCCTATCAGCTGATGAGGTGATGTGCTGAGACAAACACACACACATACACACATACACACACACACACACACACACACACACACACAAATACACACATACACACACAAATACACACATACACACATGCACACACACGTTTAGCTAGTTTTACTTGCATGTTACACACAGATCTGTACAGGCTAACTTGCTAATGGGGGAGTTTCGGTTCACCCACATTCTGAGAAGATCAATATTAAAACCAACATTTCAGAATTAAAAATAAGTTGAAAATACAGAATCAAAACATACAAAGTCCCAAGTACATTATGGGCTTTTATGCAAAATACATGTCTGTAAGTCAGTGTGAGTTATGGGTTGGACTTTTTACGTTTGTCTTTCCATTTTCAATTATTAAATTCAATTTTTATTTTGGCCATTGAACCAATTTTGTACAAAACATTATGAATCTTTTTATTAATCATTTTACTATGTTATCAGTTCTAAGATCACATTCGAACAATAGCAGCTGCTCATGATTTATGCCTCTAATCTTCAGAAAGTTGTTACAACAGAAAGGGAGCGGCATGCTTCGTCAGTTTCTTAACTTACGGGGATCAGTCTTGCACAAACCTTCCTGTGTCTGTGAACACCTAAGGAGATTCCCAGTGCTCATCCATCATCAAACGCAAAAGTGGGCTTGGCAGGTTTCACTGTACAGTATATCGTGTTCAGATATACGGCTTGATAATATTTTGCGTACTAGAGCTCACAAGGTTGTTCGGCTGATGGTCAGTGTGCCTTTCGTCGGTTCGTTCCTCCTGAACGAGAGGACAGATTTGATCACTGCTTGATGTGAGGATGCCTGCTGCAAACAGGGATGTGTGCTTGCAAGAGGGACGTGTGCTTGCATGAACTACGATATAAAAAGTAATATATGCAGACATTTACTGCGTGCTTGGCTACAGCAGTTTCTGAAAATGCATGAATAATATATAAAATTCAAACACCCCACCCGACAACAAGCACACATACTGTATCTTTACAATGCTTGGATTGTTTTAGAATTGCTCCCATGTCTCAGACTGAGGTTTGTCAAGAGTGCAAATCTCAAGAGCTGTAATTTGTATTATATTACAGATTATTCATTGTTGTCTTAGGTTTTAATTGAGGAAATTTAATAAGAATAGAATCTAATAACACAGAGCCTGTTATGATCAGTCTGACACAGTACATTCAGAGTTCAAGCCAAATCAAATAAATCCAAGTCAAATTAAATAGCTGTGCTTGTTGTGTCTGTAAAAGGCCTGGAGCTTAATACATACACAGATCAGTTCTAACATAAAAACTACTGGAAGGTAAAGTAACAAACATTTCTTTACAATGGCACCTGTCAATAAGTGTGATTTATAGGGCAGTAAGTGATCAATCACTGAAGCTGATGTGATTGAAGCAGGAAAAATGGACAAATTTAAAGATCTGAGTGATTTCAAACAGGGCCAAACAGTGATGGTTAGATGACTGGGTCTCCAAAACAGCAAGTCTTATGGGGTGTTCCTACAGTGATCTGAGATTTTTAGTCCAAGGGTGCCCTGATCTGTCTCTTCAGGGATTGCACTGAAGTTGCATTCTGTGCAAGACACAAAATCAATGAAAAAGCTGAGTCAGCAACACAGATGACAAGAACAAATGATAAAGAGCTGAAAAATCACTGTCTGAAGGTTTGGAACTCCTGTAGTATTACATTACTGTTGGTTCTCATAATGTGTCGGGCAGGTGATTAAAAACCCTGAGCCCACCCATCACTACTACAGTAGTATTTTTACAGTGTATTTTTACTACACCTGAAAATACACCAAACCCCTCAATTTTAACTAAGTGGCTGTTAATTTGTGAAACCAACCCCTTAAAATTTAAGGCATGAGTGTGAATCTCAACTTCTATTATTTCCAGTATTTAAGGGGCAAATTCGAAAAAGGGGAAAATTCAGTAGTTTAACCCCTTAATCGGCCCTAATCTGTGCACAGGAAATCATCTATTCCTGGTGTTGTTAGTTCATAATTTGGACTGTTCACAGTGTATTTAAATGCGCCAACAGTCCTAAATCTGAAATGTAACGAAGATTGAAGTACAGTTTTTTGAGACTGGCTTGTATTCACAGGAAGCTTAGCAAGTCCACTTGGGGTTGTTCGCCTAGAAAAAGGGGAACTACTGCTGTAAGCACTGCGGCCAAGCAACTGTCCAACTTCTAGAGCTTCATCCTCACAGTTGTCAGCCAAAAATACGTTCAAAACGGAAATTTGCTAGGTGAGTCATTTCAAATGCATTTCTCTGAGGAAAGAATGTGTCTCCAAAGCACAAGTCCTTAAGACTTTTGCCTTTAATGTTTTCTTGTCAGATTCTCTGTACATTCTCTTTTTATGACTTTGCTTTCTACTGTTCACATATTTCTGTTGACTACATATAACAGTAAACATAATTTTATTATTTCTTTACATTTGTATACGGATATAATATAAAATAATTTGCTATCCCTGTAGGGAAGTTTAATGTGGGGGGATGAATAAAAGCAGGATGCATTAAAATTATACGACATATCGCCACATCTACATTACTTATCCCTGTAAAAAGTAAATAGACAATGAAAGTAGTATTATACGAGATTTATGAGCTCAACCTGTGTAGCAGTTCGTGTTTTTAATGACAGAAAATCCAACTACAATGTGGCCACAGAAAGATGCTGTCATTTTACCTTCCTGTGGTGATTTAGGTACATTTCTCAAAGATAATATCCTTCAAACCAGAACCAGACGTGGGTACATTTACTCAGTCACATACAGTACTTTGAAAAAAAAACACCGCTCATTTCTTCATATTTTGTTTGCAAAGAGCCAGACTTTCTTGTACTTATTAATGTGGTCTTAGGAACAGTTCTCCAGGCTTCCTGAAGGACGTTCAAAGGCTCTCATTTTAAGTCCAGTCCCTGAACCTGACCAGTTACAGAGGAATGGTTTTTGTTTCTTAAGCCACACAGAGACCTACGTATGAATCATTCAAGCAGAAAAATGCACATCTTTAGGCCTGAACCAGTGAAGAAACAGGTGCAGATGATTCCAGATGATCAGGCGATGATCAGTATACTGGTGGTGCTGAATGCTGAGTGGTTGAAACACCTCTATCTAGAGACCTATCTTTAGGCACTTTGTAGCTTGTAGCAGTAAAACATTTGTTCACATTTCTTTTATTGAATCTACTTTATTTGCCAAAGATAAAACAGTCTGACAGGCCAAGAAGGTGATTTAAAGCAAAATATAAAGAAATGAGGTGTGGCTCAAAACTTTGGTATAGTACTGTATCACATCAAGTTCCTTTCTGGTTAATTACTGCAGTCATCACCCTCAAATATGGTCACTGGTCTTGCTTTGGTGTACAGTTTACTTGGATTACATTCATGAACAGATACTGGCCATTCTGGCACTCCAGCTTATACACCCTAGAGAGAGTGTGTGTAGTAGAGTGTGTGTTATGGAGAACCAGCCTTTCGAGACAGGGGTCCATGTTGCACTCCTTAAGTTTGGGCTTTGGCTTGTTGTTCTCAGGGTAGCTGTGGCAGTGGTGGTCTGGGACGGTCTTGTTGTAGCGGATGTCCATGCAGTCGGCTGAGTTCAGTTGGTAGCCTGAGAGGTGTCCAACATACTGAGTTAACCAGAGTTATTTCTAAGCAACCTAAAATGAAAATGAACTTTTTTCATTTTTGTCAGTTCATGTTCTGGACATTTAAAGGGACATTTCTGGCCTTAATTATCACAGTATTCTGTAGCACAGCATTGAATCCCTATACTTATACTACAGTACATAACATGCATCACGGTAACTAATCATGTAAACATTAGAAATCCTTCGGTATAAAACAGACACAAAGTTTTTTACAGTACTGTGCAAAAGTCTTAGGCACTGTTTTTTTTTTTCTATCAAGATTGCTAAATAAAACAAAAAAGAATAAATACAAATAACATTATACAGTAAATAGTGATTTTATATTTAGTACATCATTGTGTTACTTGTGAAAGCCCAGTATTACTTCCATCTGAAACCTGGTTTGACTCAGTCAGTTCTTCACTAAATAAAATCAAGTGGGTGCTGATGGAATTTCACAAATCCAAACAACGGCTAGAGGAACCGAGGAGGAATCTGGAACCGAACCTGTGTTCTCCTCACCAGCTCACAAAATATCAACACATTTGGTTAGTTCTTACTGTTCTCTTGTTTGTTTTTATTCATTCTAATATTATCTTTGCTAGCAGAAAGACACATTAATTAACACGTGGTGAGAAAAGAGGCTTTAAGCAGTTTGAATAGGTGCCTAAGTAATTTGCACAGGTCTGTACCTGTTGTCCTATTCATGTGTCCAAGCACATTTTAATAATCCATTCTTTCCCACTAATGATAAATTGAAGACATATCTACATTCCTGCACCTGCAGAAAGACTCTTCACTCACAAAGAACTATTTTAAATCATTCTGTGACCTAAATTTAACCCCAAAAGATGTAAGTTATTTCCATAATCAGAAGGGTTTATTTTCTAGCCTTTACGTTAGAAAAAAAACTCTTTTTAGAGATGACTGCAGCACTACTGGAAGAAGCAAACAAGCATCTTAATTAAGGTAGACCATTTCTCCATTTTTTATTTCTGCCAGAGCATCCTGAAATAAGATGCAGTCCCAAGATAAGACACAGTTCAAATTTATTTCATTTAAAAGGTGAGTTTTAAAGCCTTGTTTTTCATTTTAAAGTCGAAATAATGTTGCTCCACAGAGACCCTTTCTGATACAGATAATTACAATACGGAAGAAAAATGGGTTTTAATTCACAGTGATTTTAATATCTTCTTATCAGTCTATTTGTTATATGAATGGACATTTCTCCTGAAATACCAAACTGTATCTTAAAATTGGACAAAATTCAGGCTTTAAGAAGTTGCTGCTGTTTTCAGCCCTGCTTACACACTTTAGCGCTTGGAACTGTAGTAGCAAGTCAGTGTATTAGTAAATCCTGACTATAACAAATATAAACGGTGTAAAACAGTTTAAAACTGGTGTTTGATCTCCTTCATGCTTGCCATTTGCTGATCTTTCATTCAGACCGTCTCTGGATCCCCTCCCTCTGCGGGTTTTCCCCACCCACTTGTGAGAGAAAATCCTTAAACTTCTGCCAGGTAAAAATAACTGTTTTCCGTTTGTTTCTAAGACCTAAAATCATAGAAATTTGGGCATTTTTGTTCATTATGGGCATTTGTGTGTGACATCATGTTTTATTATTTTTACATGTTTTTACAATAACTTTGGTTCTACTAGACATAGGAACACTAAACAAAGCTCAGCATGATGTCTGATACCTTGAGCATCAACACAAACCGGGGGAACATCCACATAAGAAGTTGTTGCTTCTTAAGAAGTTGCAACTCACATTCTAAGGGTTAGTTTATGTTTATAGATTCATATTGGGTCATACAGCGCCAGAAACCACATCAGCGAGTCTATTAGAGATTACTGAAAATGCTCTGAAAGGAGTGTGTGAAGATCTAGGCCTGCAGTTAGCACCATGCTAATTGGGGAGGGGGATAATACTACTACTGCATAAAAACAACATTAGCCTTTAGCATGTCTTGAGGTATAGGGGTGGGGGGCAGTAAATACTTTAAGACTTCAAAAAGTGTGCAGAAGACTGAAGGTGCAGCTGTACCTCCTCCACAGGTGACGGAACACGGGAAGAAATCCGTCTCTCTCCACTGGTAGCGAATGGGCTGGTAGAACATGAACTGCATCACCGTGTCTTTGGGGGCAGCATATTTAAGCTGATACGAAAACAGAAAAAAATGATTTTATGTGATAAACTTATTTAACATTTGCAAGCCTTTTTATATTTTAAACAATGAACTTAAAGAATATGCTAAACACAGGAAATATATAATCCACTGAAAATATTAGTGGCAAACGGTGAGCTAGGGCTTCAGTTTAGGCCATATGTACCAAAACATAAGAGAAATACCATAGAAACAAGGAGGGAACGGTTCTATCATGTTATGGAATTTTAGAAGCATATTACCATCCAGCTAACAGCATTGCACATTAACATCTTATGCCTGTTCTGTTATAAAGCATGGACAGCTGAAGCTCATGAAAGATGTTGAAGCTTTAAATAGACATATTTACATTATATTTATGGCATTTGGTGCACACTCTGATCCAGAGAGGCATACATGAGTAGTCCACAAAGTAGTCCACTAAGAAAACGACCCTCACACCTGGAAACCCAGACATACATTAAGAGCTGCTACCTGATTAAGATTCTACCAGAGATGGACTTAGTCCTCCACCAGGACCCTCTCAGATCACACAGAGGGATCGCTAGGACTCGCTCAGATCACACAGAGAAGACAGATCACAGAGAAGAACCACCAGGACCCTCTCGGATCACACAGAGAGGAACCAACAGGACCTTCTCAGAGTGCATACTGAAAATGGTCTTCAGTCCCTATTTGAAGACTGTGAGGGTCTCAGCAGTGTTCATGTTAAGTTCACTCCACCACTTCAAAAGACATATTTCTGCTTTAAGTACTTCATTATTAATGCTTTAAGTACTTCATAATTAATTATTACAGAAAGAGTCATGTTCTGTGGACGTAATACACTCAATTAATTTGTACTTTCCGTTTGCATCATCAAACACTGGTAGATCTTCTCATGTGCCTTTTGACCCCTGCTGGACTCCACACTCAAAAGCAAACTCAAAAAGAGGATTTTGGAGGGAAAGGGGGAAAAAAGAGGGAGGAGGGTGTCTGGAGAGAGAGATGTGTTCATGGTCGTTGCCTTTTGTTGTGGGTCAGTGAGTTAAGTGATGTTAGTGATGGATTCATTTCATCCGTTGGGATTTGGATCTTCTCTGGCATGGACTCACCCATTTTTTTTCTATCTAGGGTCTAAAGAATTCCAGGAACAGGATTCCAAGTTGATTGCCCCCAAGGTAACTCTTGGCCTTTTGGGATAATTTATCTAGACATCTTAATTTGGTCTTTTCTGTTGATGCTGGGTGAGCCAGTTCAGTTCTTTTTATTGTGTTGGACTGAACTGCTTTATTTATTGGACATTATGAGCAATGTTTATACTTGTCTGAGGCTTTGGCATTGGTAATATTTCCTCCTTATTTTTCGGAAATTTTTAAAGATTTGATTATTATGACATCAGCCAAAAAATATACAATTCCCTTGGATATCAGAGAAAGTTTTGGACAATTCAATATTCAATAGATATCGGTAGGGATGTGTTCATACCGTCCCTACCCAATTTTATGCCTTTGGTTTCCAATCAAAACCAACGTAGAAGTGTGGCAAACATGATTCTACTGACAAAAAATAAATTATTTTTAAGTTCCCAGATATTATTAGGTCTTCTCTGGAGGCCCAGAAGGCCCTGAGGGGTCACTTTTGCCAAAAAAGCTACGTGTCCCTACACTTCTGATGAGTGGGGTATAAATAGAGTCCTCATCAAATATTCAGCCAAATATTCAGTTACTCTCAAATCCAAACTACTCTGGTGTTTACAGTTTGTAACACATCCGCTCTTCAGGCGGTGGTCCAGCTCTGATGTCATCGTCTCTATGTGAAGCACAGCACGTATCAATCCCGACATTGTTTTTCCCGAATCCAACATCATCAGCCGAGCGGCCGCCTGCTGCTTCATCTGCCAGGAGAAATGAGCCTTGTTCACGTTCAGATCCGCTCTAAGCTGCAGCGACAGCAGCAAATGATCATAAAGTGCTGCATCTTCTGATCTGAGCATCACACGAATGAAAAAACCCAAACATGCAATCAGAGCGAGATCTGATCCTGCCGTGTTTACAGATCCACTCTTTCTGAGAGACACACTTTAGATTTATTGCACATTTTCATATCCCTGGAAAAACAAAGAGGCTCCAGCATCTGAACAGTTCAGACACAGTAATTAAAGCCCGTCCTGAAGCGTGGGCTTTTTTATGCCAATGCTGATGCATAAATACTTTTAGAATGTACCAAACTAGACTACCTAGATACTGTTGTTGCTGTCATTGTTATTATTTTTACTATTGTTGTTGTTTTGTTGTTGTTTTAGTAGTGTTGTTTAGTAGTAGTAGTAGTAGTAGTAGTAGTAGTAGTAGTAGTAGTGATGAGTCGACGGAGTGTGTGTGAAGGAAACCTGGAAGAAAGTAATCTGATTTATCACTTCTTTCTAATCTGATTTATCACTCTGTGAGGATCTAAAGTCTTCATAATGATAGGAATACTGGAAAACCACAAGGTGTCGTACTCTTTTTCACCACACATTCGACTTTTTCTAGAACAGATAGAGACTATTGGTTCAAGTTCAGGGTTAATGGTCAGGTTTAGGTTTACGTGTAGTACTACTGACATACAATATTGCAGAAGTCAATAGAATGTCCTCACAAAGACAGTAATACCAACATGTGTGTGAGGGAGTGCCTGGTGTATGTGCTCTTATTAGGAATAAATTTGTCTCCTGTCTGAACTGTGCACAGCTGAATAGGGTCGACCTACGCTGACCTCAGTCATAACAGTGGTAATTAGACAGCTCACTATTTTCTGAGGTGGTGTCTTGTGTATTCATTTGAAAACCCATGGTCAAACAGATCTATCCCAAAATAAAACACACTCACACTGTGTTGTGTCCTGTTGTATGTGTGTGTTCCTTCCTGTGGGGTAATGGAATGTCTGAGTGGGTTTACCATGTTATGATTCTGTTTAATGGGGCATTCCACTCATTTCTCAGAATTTCGGCATAATTAAGTGGTTAAGATGTAAACCCAATTGATGGATTCTAGAATTGGACCCTCAGAATTATTCATTACCCACCTTGATGGTGAAGTCTGCAGTTAGAGGCCCATGGCATCGCAGAGTTTGTCTCTCGTTTACTCTCTGATAGTCCACAGTGCTGTTGATCAGCGTGTATGAACCCGTGGAACTGAAGACGAGCTCCTCTCTTCTCCCCCCAGCACTGTGGGCCTCAATCACTAACACACAGAAAAGAACACGTTCACACTCTAATAATTTCCAGTAAAGTGGCCAGTGACTGGAAGCACAAGATGTTTGTAATAAAATGGCCAGCAAGTTGAAGCACAAGGTGGGTGTTTCAAATAAAGTGGCCAGTGAGTGGAAGCATGAGGTGTTTCTAATATAGTGTCCAGAGAATAGAAGCTCAAGGTGGGTGTTTCTGATAAAGTGGCCAGTAGCATGAGGTGTTTCTAATATAGTATCCAGAGAATGGAAGCACAAGACAGCTGTTTCTAATAAAGTGGCCAGTGTGTGTCAAATGCAAGTGCTTTCCTAATAATTGAGTGATAAAACCTTTTAGCTGCTCCCTGACAGGGCTGCTTTCAGTCTGTTTACACATCGTAGAGAAAATCCTTCAATCAATTGGTCTGTTTTTGTAAATGAATATGTATTTGGCTGATAGCTCTGGCATTGAATTTTCACACAAAAAAAAGTGAAAAGCGAGCTTGAAAACAAACCATGGTTTAATTGTGTTCAGCTGCTTCTCTTTAGAACCTCAGATTTCTCATGTCATTCCTGAACATTGTTTGATTGTTTTTTCATGATAACATGTGTAGCCGTCACTGGGTTTGACTGTGTGCATGTGTGTGTGTGTGTGTGTGTGTGTGTGTGTGTGTGTGTGTGTGTGTGTGTGTGTGTGTGTGTATATGTGTGTGTGT
>JBBJLS010089204.1:0-22578 GCA_037577275.1 Bryconaethiops microstoma
TGCAGAGATGGGAGTATCTGTCCATAGGACCACTATAAGCCCCACACTGCACAGAGCTGGGCTTCATGGAAGAGTGGGTAAGAAAATAAGGCAGACCGTTTAAAATTTGCCAGAAGGTGCATTGGAGACTCCCCAAACATGTGGAAGAAGATGATGTGGTCAGATGAGACTAAAATTTAACTTTTTGGCCATCAAAGACAACACTATGTCTGGCGGTGGGGATGCTTTACACCGACAGGGACTGGGAAACTGGTCAGTACTGAAGGAAAGATGGATGGTGCAAAATATAGAGAAATTATTCAGGGAAATCTGCTTGAGTCTTCCAGAGATTTGAGATTGGGATGGAGGTTCACCTTCCAGAAGGACAATGACCCGAGAAACAGGTAAATGTCCTGGAATGGCCCAGTCAAAGTCCAGACCTCAATCCAACTGAGAATTTCTGGGCTGATTTAAAGATTGCTGTACACAAGTGGCGTCCATCCAACTTCAAGGAGCTGGAGCAGTTTTGCCTTGAAGAATGGGCAAAAATACCAGTGTCTAGATGTGCCAAGCTGGTGGAGATGTACGTGAAGAGACTCTTCATTGTAACCGCTGCAAAAGGTGGCTATACAAAGTATTGTTTCTCGGAGGGGGTAAATAGTTATGCATGCTCAGTTTTTCTTTTTTTGTCTTATTTCTGGTTTGTTTCACAATAAAAAAAATAATTTGCATCTGCAAAGTGGTCGCTGTGTTGTGTAAATTAAAATATACAACCCCCCCCAAAATTCCTTTTAAATTCCAGGTTGTAAGGGAATAAGAGAGAGAATGCCAAGGATGGCGGCGGGGTGGGCGGGGGGTACTTTTGCAAGGCTGTGTATATGTATATTTTTGTACTTTAGAAGGAAACCAGAGCTCCCAGTAGAAACCCATGCAAACACATTATTGTATTTTAACAGCTTTATACAGACTTGAGGTATGTGCAACCTCAAAACCATTTCAACCAATTCAGCAGTCAAATCCAGTATATCACAAGTTATCAGATGAACATATAGGCTATTTAGCATAATCCAAATACACTAGTTATTTGACCTGTAATTTATCATGAACTGATCTTTGAGCATGTCACTCAAACTAACGAAGAACATTTCAAGTCAAGCAAACAGTTCAAATTTAAAATCATCTTTTAAAATAAAAGCCTTATTAGCACCCTTTTTTACCCTTAGGTTAACATGGGGTAAACATAAGTACACAAAATATATAGGGATATAAAATTGTATAAACTGAAACTATTTAAACAACCATAGAACAAGAGATCACAAAATCCATATAGCACTTTGTCTATACAGCACTGTGTTCTGAATTTAATATTTGCAACTATCTTCAAAACTACACTTAACTGATGAGAGCCAACTCGAGTCACCTCTAGTCTAGTTCTTGATCTCTGTGTCTAAAGTTTAGAGGCATAACGCTGAAACTAGACATAACTATGTGACCCCTTCCTCTATTTTTCCTGCACCCTCTTGTTTTCTTGTTGCTCTTAGGCTCTCATATGCCTTGTTGCAAGACGCTAATGAAAATCATAAAGTCTAAGACACAAACTAAAGTCTAAGACTGCACACAATAAAATGACCATACCTTGGTATTAAGAAAACATTCACCCTATGAATTCAACCAAAAGATATAATATCCTCAAGTTTATAAACAGATGCTAACATAGCACTAACGATATATTCTACTAAGAACTACAAACTCTGAAATTGACCAATACTATTTACTACGCCTTCTACACACAAAATGGTTTCATAAAGTGCAAATCAAGAGGAATGTAAATGGTCACTGTAAGCAATAGATTGGTGATGCCCCTTTTCATTCCTAATTTGCACCCCTGCAGAGATTCAGGTCCATCCTAATTAGATACAAATGAATAACCAAGATCTTGCTTCAGTTCTTCAGATGTAAGAATGAAAACAACCTGCAGAATAGTTGCTTGCCAGGAGTAATGAAGTGCTTAGAACATGAGATAACAATATACTTAAAAAGCTTTTCACAATCACTTGATGTGTCAGAAATTACTAAAGACATATCTTTAGACGAAATTTGGTTTCTGATGGCCTGTATCAGGGATGGATGGGAGGATGAATACAGGAGTGTGGTGAACAGCTTTGTTGAGTGGTGTGAGTTAAATTGCCCCTCGGGGACAAATAAAGTTTTTTGAATAGAATTGAAACCACTTACAGCTAAACATCACAAAAGACAAAGGAACTGGTTGTGGACTTTAGGAAGCAGGCTGCTCCTCCCACCTCTGTCATCATCAGAGGGACTGATGTTGAGGTGGTTGAGACACCAAACTGGATTGGTCCTTGAAAACTGACATTGTTAAAGGGCAGAGATGGCTTTACCTACTCAGAAGGCTCCGATCTTTCAGTGTTTGTAGTACAATGCTGACCCTGTTCCTCTAGCCTGTGGTTGAGAACGTGGGGTTTTTAGCAGCTGTGTGCTGGGGCTGCAGCAGTGGGGTGAAGGCACCTGATGCCAACAGGCTGAACAAGCTGATCAAAAAGGTTGGTTCTGTCCTGGGTGTCAGACCCTGGTGGAGGTGTCTGAGAGAAGAATGTTGAAGAAGCTTCTGCATCATTACCCCTCTCACCCCATGCACGCATCCCTGATGGACCATAGGAGCACATGCAGCAAAAGACTCATCGGCTTAAAATGCTAAGCCGAATGCCACGGGAAATCCTTTCTTCCTGTGGCAATAAAATTGTATAATTCTTCCCTGTTCTGTAGGTAACCTTTCTCAGTCTTTGTCATTCTGTTCTCAATTGGATTGTGCAATATAACTCAAATGTTTAAATTGTTGAAGCTTATACAGCTGGCGGTGTCCCAAGGTAGCACATATTTCTTTATTTATTTATTATTTGGCATTTATTATTTATTTATTATTTGGCACCAAAGACTGTGGAACTGTACATGCGTAGAAGGGCACGGTAGCACATTTCAATGGGTAGATGGGAAGAATACCGGACTGGATTCAAGTCACGTGATGCAAGTAATCATTGTAAACTTTTTTGTTTCTGTGATTAATGTATATATATATCTATACATACATGCATACGTACACACAGTTTGTGAACTTCTGCTGTAAACCGAGCTTTCTGCTTTGCGCGTGTCTTGACAGGTTTGATGAAGGTAACATAACCAATTTTTTTTTGTTGATGTCTGTGTGCTGTCCGGTGGTCCCTGCTTCTTTGAAGATGCTCCAGTCTGTTGCTTTCTTCAGCAGTGGGTTGTATGCTGGAGTGAACATTATTGTAGTATGGTTAGAAAGTCCAGGGTGGGGGAGGGGGGATGCTATGTATGCTGATATTTTTGCTTGGTAACTCTACATATTGGTGCAGTTTGGGCAGAAAAGTCTTTAAATTTACATGATTATTGTCCACGTCAGTAATAAATCCCTCAGTGTGGCAAGATTGCAGGTTGCTGATGGCCTCATACAGGGGCGGACTGGGACAAAAAAACGGCCCTGACATTTTGGGGTGGAACAGCCCACCACATACAGTTACGCGCACTACCCATATTTGCGCTCACATGAATGTGTATGCTAACAAAGCAGTATTCAATAAAAGTGATATTCAATAAATTGTGAACTTACCTAGTCAAAAATGATGCAGCTGAATCTTTCAATGAATATTTGGGGAAATAAAGAGAGGGCATTCTGTATGTTTACGAGTGTGACAGATAATAGATAACTAACTGCTGTCTCACTGTTATTGCTGATGAATTGTGGTTCAAAATAATGTTCTCACTTTTAATAAGACATTTTAGTTCAGCATGAAATACATAAAATAACTCATTTAAATGTCTTTTGTTACCTAGCAGTAACACTGACGATATTATTCGTTTAATTCACCGGCGTTCACAAACTAACACGGCCGTTTTTTTTCTCACAGTTTCTTTGCGCCCCCTTTATGTTTTCTCTGTGTCTCATCCACTGACACTGCGCGCTGGCACAGAGCCAAAGGGGAGGTATTTAAAGATATGATTGGGGCAGCCCTGTGTCAGTAAAGAAAAGAATCAATGGCCCGCAGATGAGTGTTTAATGGGCCAGTAGTCAGGAAATAAATTCCTGTGGTGACTTTTTTGAAGGATGCATTATGTGTCAATTGGACCACCAATCTACAAACCTTATGGGTCGGTCAAACCAATAAATAATTAAATAAATAAATGAACACTCTGCCCAAATAGCATGTCGGCCCACAGGGAAAATGCCCGTAACACCAGATGGTCAGTCTGACCCTGGCCTCATATAACTCCCATAGTGCCTCCTTAGCATTAGTATCAGGGATACTGTATACCAACACAATAACAATGACACTGAACTCCCACTGCAAATAATGTATTTCACTGCCATGAATTCCACCAGCGATGAACAGTTTTTGGAGATCATACCATTCTGTGTTGTTGTAGGCACACAGGCCGCCCCCGCATGCTTCTCCGGATCTGCCAGCATGTCTGTCAGCACGGATAGCATTTAGCCTCGTTAGCTGAATGGCCGCAGCAGGGATGCCAGGTTTCCGTAAAGACGAAAATGCAGCAGTCCCCCATTTCACGATGTACAGCTCTCTGTATGTGGTCGATTTTGGTTTTCAGTAAGCGGGCGTTTCTAGTCTGATAGATTGAACGGCTGGTTGGGTTAGCTTTTAGCTTATCCCGGATGCCGCCCCACTTACTGTGCTTCTGGAAGGTTTGCTCCTTGATCAATGTGAAAAAATCCCTCAATTTCTCTGGCTTAGCTTATATAGTTTAGGAGTTGGACTGGCTTGAAATGTAATGAGATTTTTTCTTTATGTGCAAAAATGCTTCGTCAGCCATTTTCAGATGCTTATATTTTTACAACCGTAACACCTAGCCACCTGAAAAAATTGAGGAAGTACAAGGTTTTGGCCTGTTTCCAGGTTTTGGTATTTAGATGTAACTTGTGGCTGTTAGCAAGCAGCCTGTCTCCAGGCAGCAAAGGGAGGAGCAGATGCAGGCTTCCATTTCTTTTAACTTTTGTTTTAAAACAAAACATCACGAGGGCCTAAACACAAACAAAAAAACAATACTGGCGACACTAGTAAAATTAAACTAAGCAGGAAGCCAGTATACTGATGCAGAGGTCCAACCGAAATTGAACTAAATACACGTACACATGGAACACCAACCAATACAAACAGGACATTACTTAAACATAAACACCGGACAGCTGCAACTTATGATTAACTAAACTAAAATCTGGTGAAGACAAACAAATGTCAACAAAAGTCCTCTTAAACTAAAACAGAAAGAGCGGCCTCTAGCGACTGCTGACCATGGACATGACAGTGGCATTTTATTTGCAGAACTGCATCTCAGTGCCATCAAATGTATGCACAGCAAGATGTGAACTCATGCAATTGTGCCATGTTGGGGTGCATTTCCCAAAAAACACATCAGCAACTTACATGGTTGGATTCCAATCATTGGATCCATGTTTTTGCGAAACAACCCTCTATTTGTATTCTTGCTTATTTTATTGTTTTGTTGGTTCCAGTAATATAGTGTTATTATGCCAGAAGTAAACTTTTTTTTCAGCACATATAATATAGGTTTACAAATAAAACCATTATAGACCACTATCAACTTTGGAGTTTGAGATATTTTGTGATACTGGTAATTAACTTTATTATAGGTCAGCATCGTAACAATACAAACAAAGTTCAGTTCTTTAGGTGTCTAGTTTTACGTGTCTTTCTTTTAAAATGACCAAATGGTTCCCTCATCTTTTAGGGTAAAAGGCCCAGAGCATTTAATCAGAGTCTGAATTAAAGAAAAGAGCGGGCTTGTGCTGATGTGATGGATTGTGTTCAAGAGAGGAGAACATGCTCAAGAGAAAATAAAAGAAAAAATGGCATCTGCTGCAGAGCTCATAAACATGTCAGGACATGTCTGAAATAAGGTGGTGGGGTGAATAGGCATGAGTAAACTGCATCCTGCACTTCCTGGGTATGCAGATCTAAAACCAGCTCCCCTTTCAATTTAGAGCTTTTAAAGAGGATATGAATTGTCTTTATGCAATAAGTGCTTCCATATGGTTTTTATTGAGTGGTTTCTATATTAGCCGGGCTTAGAGAGGCCAAATGCACTGATATAAACTGATTTAGAGTGCTTTCTTCCCTAACAAGTATGGCCTACCACTGAGAGACTATATTGCTTTGTAATGCCTGTACATCTGGCTAGAGACTTGTGGAATGAGATAGAATTTGTACATTGAAGTGTTTTTGTAGTCTAATCGAGTCATGTCATTTATCAAGACAGAAAGAGGGGAGAAAGAGGGAGAGAGAAGGTGTATATTGGATGTTCCAGGAACATGTAGCTGTACATCTGTCTGTCTCTGTCTCTCACTCTCACTCTCACTCACAATCTCTTTCCCTTTCTTGCTCTTTTGCATATCTTTTTCCCTTCTTTTCTTCTCTTTCTCTGGCATATGGCTAAGATCCACTCTCCCAACAAGCATATACTTACTCTGACCTTGCTCACAGCCCTGAGAAGGATCCTGTAGAATCTCAAACAAATACACAAAACAAAACCTTTTTTGATAGTAGACTAATAACATACTTAATATGGAGGATACACAAGCTTTCATCTTTGTTGCTGCACTTGTGTTGTGTTATGGCCTGTGTCAGAAGGGGCTTCTGAGGGGGTATTTCATATTTCAGTACCTGTAATATTTGTAATGTGTATTGATTACATTTACATTTATGGCATTTAGCAGGGGCTCTTATCCAGAGCAATGTACATCAGTGCTTAATTAGTTAACGTGTACTTCACACCCACAAAGCTATACTTAAGTCAATATCTGCTTTTAACCAAGTTAAGTTCATATATATATAAATGTATGTGGACTACTTGAGCACTGATATACATCGCTCTGGATAAGAGCATCAATTAAATGCCATAAATGTAAATGTAACCTAAATAAAAAGATATATAAGTGAGAGGACTGATTAGTCACCAAGGTGCTCCATGAAGAGGTGGGTCTTCAGATGACGCTTGAAGACAGCGAGGGACTCAGCAGATCTGATTGCAAAAGGGTATTTGTCCCACCACTGGGGGGCCAAGACTGATGCATGTCTTCCTCTTCTTTTGAGCAACGGAGGTTCAAGATGAGTGGTGCTTGAACCTCGCAGCTACATTCTGAATCAGCTCAAGTGGTCTTTTTACCTTAAGTGGAAGTCCAGCCAGTAGAAAGTTGTGGTAGTCCAGTTTAGAGATGGTCAGAGACAGGACAAGTAACTGTGTAGCTTCAGTGGTGAGAAAGAGTCACATTCTTCTGATCTTGTAAAGAAGGTATCTGCATGTCCTGGAAAGTTGGTCAACATGAGATAAAAATGACAGTTCTTCATCTAGCATAACACCAAGATTTCTTACCTTCTTTGAGGGACCAATAACCTAGTTCTCAAAAGAAAAAATGAGGTCATGGCTTGGTGATGGACTCCCTTTGATGAAAAGCTCAGTCTTGTTGGGATTCAGCTTAGGGTGCTGTGAAACCATTCAAGATATCAAGTGAGGCTATTACATCCCCAAGAGAATCAGTATATACTGTAGAGAGAAGCGGTCCAAGGACCGAGCCCTGTGGAACATCAGTGGACAATCTTCTTCGGACAGACTGAGAGCCATACATTGCTACCTGTAATTTCCGGTCATCAAGGTAGGATGCAAACATTGCTATTCGGTGCCCAATATCCCAATGCTGGATAGAGTAGCCAGGAGGACCAGATGGTTAACTGCACTGAAGGCTGCAGAAACGTCAAGAAGAATCAGAGCAGAAGACAGATTGGCTAATTTAACTGCATGAAGTTCTTCGAAGATGGCAAGTAGTACAGTTTCAGTAGAGTGCACAGCCTTGAACCTGGACTGGTGAGGGTCCTGAAGCCTGTTTTGAGTTGTCTAATACAGCATCCTCAATAGTGATCCTTTACATTATGTCATTTTCTAATGAAGTACACAGTACGTTGATGTCAGCAAGACAAAAGTAACACTGTTGCGGTCTGTGTGCTTGGGGAGTGAGGCAAGGCACAAGATGCAGGCTCCAGTGATGGAATTTTATTACAAAGAACACAGACTCTACACCAACCAAAACACAAAAGGCACAAGGACATAACAAAAGCACATTAAACAGAAGACACATGAGGAAGGGGTCGTGTGAGGGAATGTGTGAAGGATGATCAGCAACTGAATATACAACACTAGGAACTTAAATACAAAACATACTCAGACATAAACCAAACATAAAACACAATCACTCAAACTAAACGCAGGACAGCTGACACAGTGACTATAGACACAATCATACACCCATGTCAAAATAAGATTCCCATAAAACTTAATACACTAGCGGCCTCGACTGGCTGCTGGCTGAGACATGACACACACATGTCTGGTGGGTGTTTGGCATGAGACTGAAATTGAGTTGTACAATATATCTCCATAATACAGTGTGGCATAATGGTTGAGAGTGCACCAGTTGATGGGACTTTTTGCACTATTGAGTAGTCTTCAGCTGGGAGAAAACAATACATATGATCAGTAGAAATATTCATGTTCCTTCATGAAGGGCTGCCTTGTATAAAAAGTATATCATTGTACGCTATTCTCTCTATATTTTAGCAAGGACTTCAAAGGAGAGGAATACAAGTCATCATTCAAGCCTATGATTCTGTAAGGAGTTTGAAGGTTTGTGTGTATGTATCAGTGGTGGCTCCTAAATCTTTAAGCAGCTCTAAATAGCTAAGGGGACCCTTTCCAGCTAGCTAACTAGACATTGTCTCATCACATTGTGCAAATTATTCAGCTAGTTATGTTTCTGCTTAAAAGCAGTAGTTTGTGCTAGAAAGCAGGAATTTCATCCACTCAAAATGTGGCTATCCTTTCCCAAATGCAGTTTATAAGCATGTTACACATTTGTGTTTATAAAATGTAATAAATAGTTTTATTTCATTCACAGATTTGTCAGGCACAAAGTCACAGAACACAGCCCTGGATGTGTCTGGCAAGCATTAAGACACCCAGAGAAACACTTTCCAGCTAGATCAGCAAGACAGACAGATTAAAAATGTTCTGTAACTACATCAGCCTGTTATTGTTATTTGCCCTCTCCGAACCCATACAGACTGCAATGAAGTGTCTGAAATACTCTTAAAATGACAGTCTATCAGAGTGATCTAGGTGATATTCAACCAGTCTGAAATCACCCAAAAGGAGTGGTCTTACACAGAATATGAGTGACAATGACTGGAATATGATATTCGGAGGCAGGGCATACTGTCTAGAACATTACCAGCTAGCATAACACTGTGGTAGAATGTGATAGAAAAAATTCCTTCCAATTGTCCTTTGGTTCTAGATCAACCTGTTCTAAGGAATACACCACCCCTGGTAATATGTGTGTGGTAGAAAGATCGGAAGCCAAAAGTGAGAGATGTTTAAGAGAGAGAGAAAGAGAATGGCCCTCTCACCTTCAAAGCATCATGTGATCCCCAGACGCACATTTATTTTCTCTACATGGGACACACTGCCCATGTAAATGAGCTCTCTGAATGCTACACATTTCTTAATATCTTAATGAAAAATTTTATTGATATTTCCAGTATTGTTTTTTTAACTATGTTAAAATGACAAGTTAACTCAATTGTATCCATATTATCCTAGCAGTGTGACCTTTGAGAATTTTAGTAGTTATAATTCATATTAGAATGTGTTTGTTTATTTGTTGTAGCAGAATGAACACTTTGAGGAAAAAAATCACTGTTTATGATCTGCAATTACACACAGTTTGGGCATGCCACACACAGCAAGCATCCTCACACTGGTTCAGGGGTATTATAACATTTGATCAAAAAACAACAACTTTGTCACTTCTTATGAACATAATATAAATGGCTTCTTAGAGAGAAAAACAGACGACTGCAGTAATTCACTCACTTGCTTCAAGATTGCAGTCTTTGGCAGAGCCACGAGTTAGCATCCATGTACATCAGAGTAAAGCACAAAGCAGAAGAACTAAGAACAGTTGCTTGACTCCACAGTCTGATGCAATTCATTCCAAATGAGAGAGGCTATTTAGAAATAGCAACTTCATTTGACTAATGCATACACTGGTAACAAGAAGAGGTGATCCAGTACTACTTTAGATCAGGAAATTCATTACCAGTAGCGATGTGGAGCATTTTACTGGGCCTTTCATCTGTTACAGAAGCCTTGTAACTTAAGTGCTGCACTTTTCACTACTTTGGAGATTAAGTCTTATTAGATGTGAAACAACTTTTGACACTGTGTGTATGTGCTAGAATTAAATATATTTTTATTTGAATATTATGAAACCTGGAAATGTATTTCACTGCCAGGCAAAGCAAAACAGCTGACAATGTTTTTCATGGCTGGGTAAAGCAAAATAGATGACAATTTTACAAGTTAATGTTTTTATCCATTGGCATGACACATTGGCATGACAGGATATCTACATGTGACTGCCTCCCCAAGTTTTTATTGATGTTTGTCTTGTTTTTGGGCCTTTTAACGTCTCTTCCTCACCATTACCAGCACCACACAGCTGTGAGTCCTTGAGCTTTTGAGTCTTTCTCTCCTTGCTGCTGTTCTTTCATCCCAGAGGATCTGGTTGCTGGAGGTGCCCTGCCAGCAAGGACAAGCGGTTTGCGAGTTAGCCCAGCTTTTGCTTGCAGTGCTGAGGGCTGCTTTTTGCCATTCACATCTAAACATGAGCCATCTGCTGTATATAGAGCCAGGAACTCATCAGCACACTTTTGCTCCTGAAACTGACATTAAACATACTTGCTGGAAGCAACGTCTCATAGTCATGCAATTACAGGAGTTCATGGTTCTGTTTATTTCTCATTTCGTGCAAGCCCACACATGGACCACTGCCACTGTCACTAGATTGTAGCTTGGGACTTGTTGATGAAGCTGCTTTGTCCCTGCCTTAATAGCAAGGTTGAAGAGAGAAATGTTCCAAGAACAGGCGGAAAATGAGTAAACCACTTTAGCTAAAAGACTTGAATACAAAAATGGCATTGGCAAGGTCTGAGTGCTCCGCTTAAGGAAGATTGTAGTATGTGTAGGTAATAGATGATTTATGTGACCTATTCATTGTGTGCCATATTTATGAAATGTATGTTTTTTGTATTTAAAGCAGTCATTCATCTCAAAGTAAACTACCATGAGAAGTTTGATTTTTACTTTTTTGCTGTCATTATTAGGACCTGTTTTACATGATATTCTTTTCATGTAAGTATGACACAGGTCTGATTGCATTTAGTTGCTCAGTTATGTTTGTGTTTATGCATGAATGACTATGGAACACCAGCAGAATTATTTACTCTTGCATGGATCCAGCATGGGTGGAAGTGTGGTGTCCTAGGGTGTCAGACCACTCCTGCTCTTGGATTATTTTTCACTATTGGCTGGGCTTCTTTAGCTGCCAGGCTCTGGCTAAAACTTTGGATCGCTGGAGACAATGAGAGACAGGACACCAAACATTCTTTTTCCTAGTTTATTGGGTCTTAATGCAACTCCTCAAGCTGGTAACTTCCCATTCCACTCAGTATAACACTGAGGATCAATGCCACCCCCCTCCCCCATCACTCAGTCTCCACATCCAAAGCCACCAGCTTCCATCCTGCAGGGAAAGGCCGCAGATGACAGTGATGGAATGTCCGGAGTGGCCCGTTCGTCCCCCTAGGGCACACCTGAAACACCAGGTTCTCCAGAACGTGCTGCTTCACCACTACCCACAGGATGGGGCCACCTTGCCAGCAAGTTTTCGGCATGAGGACCCACATCACAAGCCCTATGGCTGGTCTGCCAGAAGCCAGGGCCAGTGTCCAAACAGTTGTAGGGTCTGATAATACCATTTACATGCCCCATTACCCTGCGGGTGATAAGGCGAAGTGCACACCTTCCTACAACCATACACTTCACAAAGTTCTCTCACCATTTGCTACTCAAACGCTGCTCCCTGGTCAGAATGCAGAACTAGGAGTAACTCTTTTGAATCCTTCCGAATGGCGGTAACTCACCTCATGCTCCCGACCGGGCAACTGTCACAGTCGCCCTGACACTACTCCACATTATGGCATAACCTTGGCCAATGAAATCTTTCATTTAATGCCATCACCATCCTCCGCCCTCTGGCATGGCCCAGTGCCTTCTAGATCCTCCATCACTCAGCCTCTGGAACCACCAGCGTCCAGTTTCAAATGATGACTGGTGCAGGAGCACCCCCAGGATCAAACTTCAGATTGTCCCATTGCACCAGCAGACAACGGCCCACCTCAGGCAAGGATGGACCTCCACATATGGTCATACCCCCAAAGACATCTACATACCTGGGCTACTGCTGGATCATGGCCCTGCCTCTTCGGCCAATCGTCCACAGACTCAACCTGCACCACCGTGGTCAAACCCGGGTGTCGTGGCAAGGCGTTCGCATTCTAGTGTTCTCTCCACAGCTTGTGGTGCATTTCAAAATCAAATGATGCCAGCTGGCTGGCCTGTCGCTGTTCCACGGCCCCAGGCTTGGTGGTTTTCAAGTGCAAAAGGGGCTGGTGTTCCGTAAAGACCTCAAACTGGGTTCCTCATAGATAGTTTTTAAATTTGTCAACCACAGTCTACTTTAAAGTGAGCAGCTCTACCTTAAAAGCACTGTAATTGTGGTCATTTCACTCCACATCATGCAGACTCTGGCTTTTGCAATCACCCTCTCCTTACCTCCCTGTATCTGCATAAATGTAAATGAGAAGGTGTTTTTATCCTTGTCATCGGAGTAAACCTCCACCTAACAGTACTCGCTAGCCAAATCTAGCATTAAATACCAGGCCGCCCCTTTCAGCCCTGTCAAGGACTCCCTAATGCCCACGAGTGGGTACACATCCTTATTGCATTCAATTTCCTTTAGTCGACACATAACTTCCCTGACCCATCCTTCATCTGTTCCAGGACAACCGGATATAAACTTAGGGGCACTGGCCGGTAATGTTCTCATATAAGGGCCACAGTTCCAGTGGGAGTACCATAGGGCTCAATGCCTGGTCTGGTCCTGCTCAACCCACCCATGCCTCAGGGTGCAGACAAAGAGAAAAGGCCTGCTCCCTGGCCCACTGGTCATTCTTAGGGAAGGCAGATCTAAAAAGAGACAAGTGGGACCACCCATGTGCCTGCAGCACCTCCCAGCAGTGGCAGATAACATTCATGCCCAAAATATGGGGCTGGCAGGTGCTGGCCCTCCACAATCACAACCCCCTGCTGGGGAATCTCCACCCTAGTGACTATGAACTCCAGCACCACATAGCCCACGTATGAGAGGGACAATCCACTGTTTTTAAGGTAGTGGATTCACCTCTGTGCCTCTCACACACTGGGTGAACAGGCTTCTACTAAACAGAGTGATCTGTGAGCCAGTATCCAAGATATATAGGACCAGACCTTCCTACTGCCAGCACCCCCAGGACGGGGCCTCTCTCCCAACAATGCCTCTCTCAGCATCACTGATGAGGCCTCTCCTTTATCTTCAGGTCAAACCCTTCGGCTACTGACCACGGTCTTCACCTCATCTGGACTGGCCATGTGCCCATGCTCCCCACATCGGCTTTCCCTGGTCATCCCACCTGAGTCCCCTGGTGTTTGGCAAACAACAGCCATACTGGTGAAACGGGGGCACCAGAGCTGTAGAGGGGGAGGGACACACTGACTCCTCCTAAGTTTGCCAAAGCTCTGACACCAGTGACTCCCCCAATTGTTCCTTCATCTCTTGTCATAGCTCATCTCGCAATAAAACTCGCAGCACCTCCAGGTCTGGTGAAGGATCCGTGGTGAGCCTTGGGGTTGCAGCGGCCTGAGGAAGGAACGTCCGTCAGGAATCCGCTACTACCACTGACTCTCCGGCACCGTCATCCTTTTTAAACTCCTTTGCCTACCGACATGCCTGAGAATATGTGCTGGGTGCTGGGTAGCCCACCGAATCAGCCACTGCGACTCCCGCTTGGCCAGGCCTGCCACCAACTTGCTCCTAAGGGTGGCATCGTCGTTTCTTCCTCTGCCACCTGTAATGATACTCACTGAGAGAGAGAGTGAATTACCCCACCCCTTCCCCCAGCTGCTGCTGGTGAGAAAAAGAGTCGGCCCTCAGGTTGGCCAGCCCAGTATCCTCCCCATATTGTCCTTCAAGGAACTGTTAAATTTTTGTCGCAGTGTCCCTCTGTTCACTCTTTAGGAATTAAACCTCCCTCCTAGCTTCCTCCTCTACTGCACTAATCACAAAATCCACTTGCTGAATTACCGTAAGGGACTGGCCCCACCTCAACCATCCATTCCCATTCCTTGCATTGGACTTTGCAGGTCATCTAAGCCCCGCAAAAACTATGGGAAAGCCCCAGCTGCACAGAGCCCTGCAGGCTGTTCTTCCCCCGTTGGTAGTGACCTAATGGGTGGTAGTGAGCTAGTGGGTAAAACACAGGTTCAAACCCTACTTTCTACCATTGTGTCCTTGAGCAAGACATTTAAGCCTCAGCTGTTCCAGGGGGACGGTCACTGCAACTAATGATTGTAAGTTGCTCTAGATAAGGGCATCTGCCAAATGCCACTTTACCTTTACCATTGCTGTGCCCAAGAAGATCCTGCCAAATATGCCAATATTGCGTGATGTGGTGGCCTAGGGTGTCAGACCCCTCCTGCTTTTATTTTTGACTATTGGCTGGGCTTCTTTATCGCCCAACCTCTGGCTAACATACTCTTTGGATCTCTAGAGGCAATGACAATGAGAGACAGAACAACAAAGTTATTTTTCACAGTTTATTGGAGCTCAATGTGACTTCCCAACCTGGTAACTTCCCCTCTCACTCAGTACAACCCCCAACCACGAGTGATACTGGCTTCAAACGGTATTGAAACACAGCAAAAACAGATAGTTGGTACTCATAACACACGCAGATTAGTACACAGCAAGAGGGTGATGAAAATATTCAAACACACACATACAACCTCCCACTTAAGTGAGGGTAGGCATGGGAGAGTCTGCAAAATATGTACCCCAATAAACCCACCCAGGGGACAAACAATACAAAGAAACAAAAAAATACAAAGCAAATAGTCCATCTGCCAACACACTTCCCCATGTGGCCCATCAGCAATAATCCAAGAAAAAAAAACTCTTGTCCCAAAAAAAGCCCAAACCCACGGCAGTGCCTACTGCCACGTCCCCTCTGGCTCTGTGGGCCATGCTTGGCCCACTCGGTGCTGTTGTTGTTGATACTCGTTTCCTGCCATTCTTTTCCCTGATGCTGGCATCGTGGCCCAGCCTTCCATGCAAACACCCCACTGCATCACTACTAGCAATCCAGGCGCGCTGACTGCATGCGGTCACTCCACACTCTCTCATCGCTCAGCCCTCAAGTGCCTTTGCTCCCCGTCTCCTTGGCCAGGCTCCCAGCGATTCAAGCCCTGTGGAGAACACACACATGCCCAGACGCCCCGCACTTTGTGCTTGTCCTGTGAAGCTGCGATAGAATGAATACCTTTTATGAGTACCTTTTATTTAAGACATAAGATATGTTCCCATATAAACATCTAGAAGAAACATGAAACACCTAATACATTAAAACCATAAAATTTGCTGTGCATAACCATTACAGTTTAAATATCTGAAATTGTGTACACTTATACAGTACATATGAAATAATAAATACATTATTTTATTAACAGACTATTTTTTTATTCAAATAACAGCTTGGTGCTTTACAAGCAGAGGACTTACAAGTAGAGAAGTTAAATCCTAAACCAGAAATGCAAGATATAAAATATAAATCCAGTAAAATAAGAATTTACATTTTTACAATATATTTTTCTTTAAACATGCATCTGTCTGTTTGAAAGCAGTACTGAATTTCATAGTTTAGAAGCATGGATAGCTTATGTTTATTTGAATAATGGTGACATTCATGCAGCTGACGACAGAGTAGGGGAGTAGGGATAAGTCTTATTCATAGTAACTTTACTATGGTCATGGCAGTGTGTTCAAAGTGATCTATTTATATCAATTCAGGATGTTTCATTTTTACAAATAAATATAGACCATCGAACAAGGAACTTTAGCAACATTTTGGAAAAAAGCACTATGTCCAGTGCTAGGCAAATCTGATGGGATATTGAAAGAATAAAAGTCCTTTGATTGCTCTTCCTTTATAAAAGATGTCTGAATTCTTAAATGGACTTTGTGATCCACTCTCCTAAACAAAGTACTCATCTATAGGATTAGGGGTGACTCGTGACTTCTGGTCCAATCTGATATTCCCTGCAATGACTTTACAGGAGCTGAGAACATTGGGCTATGTGTTTTAGGGCTTTGTAGAGAGGAGTGAAATTTCCAACTGATGGAGCGCCTCCTCTTGTGATTGGATGCTTGAAAAGTGTCCTGTTGCTTTGCATACCTTTGGCATAAAATGTCAGATATGGTGCTCTGCTCACTGTGGTAATTCAAGGAGGTTGCATACAATGTGAAAATGTAGATTCATGGTGAGTGCACAACAAATTAGTAGAGACTGTCCACAGTGTTAGTGTATATGTGTGCATGTTTATCTCCCTGCCAAATGAGATGCAGTACTCCATGCCATTTGAGAAGATAAGTCATGTATCACACCAGATTTGTGACTGCGCCACAACATGGTTTTCTGTAGGGATTTTGTCTAGGACTGGAGAAGCTTGGGCAGATTTTTATGCTTGTGACATTTCCTGACATTTATGTCACCAGTGAATTACAAACCAAGCCAGCCTGTTAATACCAAAACTACACAATATGGGTACACAGTGGTGTGTAAAAGAATGAGACTCAGGCAAAGATGAAGATCAATGCAGAGAGAGATTTGTGACTAATAATATATCCCTGTAAAATCTATAGAGGAAGGATTGGAAGAGCAATTATGTACAGTGTTGCTCCAGATGACTCTTTTCAAACAGTTGTGCCATTTTGCTCTTCTAAGCAGTCCACTAATTTAAGGCATCCATCCAATACTAAAGACCATATGTAACTTGACCATATGTATACTGCCTTCCTTTTTTAAGCTTATAATTTATTGTTGTGATAATACCCACAATCCCTATAAGAATTACAGAAGAAGTAAGGAAGACAGCTAGAAAGGTGCTGGAGGTGACATCTGGACAGAGGAAAGAGGACAAGGAAAGAGTAGAATGAACAAGAGAGAAGGTTGGAGTACATGGAGATAGTGAATCAGGAAGTGCACAGGATAAGCAATGAAGAAGTATGGACAGCTTTGAAGAGGATGAAGAAAGCTGTTGGCACAGATGACAAACCTGTGGAGGCTTGGAGGTGTTTAGGAATATGGCAGGGGAGTTTTTGACCAAATTGCGTAATGGAATCCTGGGGAGTGCCTGAGTAGTGGAGAAGAAATGTACTGGTACCATTTTTCAAGAGTAAGGATGATGTGCAGAGCTGGAGTAATTATAGAGAGATAAAGTTGATTAGCCACAGCATGAACTTATGGAAAAAAGTAATGGAAGCTAGGTTAGGAAGAGATGTAATGATCAGTGAGCCACAGTGTGGATTCATGCCGTGAAAGAGCACTACAGATGCAATATTTACTCTGAAGGACCTATGTAGAAGTACAGAAAAGGTCAGAAGAAGTTGCACTGTGTCTTTTTGTAGGAGAGGACAGTGTGAGAGTGGTATAGGATATGTATAAGGACAGTGTGACAGCAGTGAGGTCTGCAGTAGGAGTGACTGATGCATTCAAGGTGGAGGTGGGTTTACACCACCAGCTCTGGGCCCTTTCTTGTTTGTTATGGGGATGGACAGGTTTACAAACAAGATCAGACAGGCGCCGAGGAAAAGACAGGAAGCAGAGCTAGAGGTAGCAGAGCTGAAAATGTAAAGATTTGCACTGAGAGTGACAAGGATGAACAGGATCAGGAATGAGTTTATTAAAGGGAAAGCTGGAGTTGAACCTTTTGGAGGAAGAATCAGAGAGGCAAGAATGTGGTCAGTGTTGCCAGAATGTGGTCAGTGTTGCCAGACACGCTGAGTGTATTTGGGGATCTTGATAGACTGTATATGTCTACACTGAGAAGGGTTGTTAAGCCAAGTGTATTGCATATGAACAATGATGTGCGACTACGAGAGCTTGATCTTAAATCGCACAGCATTTACCTCTCCCATCAGGATGCTGATCTGGGTACCACATTCCAACAGCTGCTGGAGGCCAGCCCACTTGCACCTGAACAGAAGGAGACCATCTCAGCACGGTGCTTGGCTTTCCTTAAAGAAGTGCTGGCTCAATATCAAATGCGCCTGCCTGCTTCAATGGAGTTGCTTTCCCCCAAAATAGTGATGTCCACTATAAACAGGCCTCGAGTCACAGACATACCTACTGATTTATTTTCATGTCCAGAAGACGTCTTAGAAAACAAGTGGAGAAACGTAGGATCAGCCGGATTCTCAAGCGAACAAGCCATTGACGCTTTTTAGCTTGAAGTTGAAGCATTCAAAGATGCTGGGGGAAATATTTGTTTTAAAGAACTTTCCCTGGGTGCAATCGGATTGCTCACTCTGCCCATCTCTAACGCTCACGTTGAGAGGGCATTTTCCCCAAGTGACGCTGCTAAAGGATGACACGAGAAATCGAATGAGTCTGCCGCTCCTCTCAAGCCTCATGGATGTGCGCGCTGGCCTGAGCAGGAACGGGTGGATATCAGCCAGTTTCAAACCTCTGCAGCAATTGTTGAGGGGATTTGATTCCTCCATGTATTAGCCTCATGTTTGGCTTGCATGGACTGTACATAGTTATTAGTGTTCAACATTCTTCAGTTCAAGAAAAGAGTAATAACTTTCGAAAAGGTAAGATCCGTACTATATAAACTGAATGTGACTGACTAAACAGTTATAATTTTTTGCTGACAAGAAAGCTTGTTTGTGCATTTTTCTGTTTATTTTATAAAACTGTTTATAATGTCATGCTCTTTATCAGGCTACGTCTACACTTTTACGTTCAACATAAGTTTTTTTGCTAGGTGGAGATTTGGGCTGGTTTTTTATTAAGGTGGGCGGGTTTTACGTTGAGTTTGGGCTGGAAACTGTCGCTCAGATGTCAGTCACGACTCAGACCCGGCAGATGGAGTTCAGAGGATGTTTAATGCCCATTTAAACTTGCACATGTAAAGATAATGTATGATGTGTGGTTCTGTAACAAATAAAGGAAGAAATTAGTACTGTGCTTATGTTAAACAGATGCTAGATGGGCTAAATGCTTAGTGTAAATCTAGAACAATAAACTGTAATTATCCAATAGGTTCAGAACTCAAGTAAATTTTGTTAATTTGAACAAGAGCAAACTGCCTGAATGTATAGCACAGCCACGAACAGTTCGCCCCTATATTCTCTCTTTAGCTTTAGCTACCGTTTTTAGCAGTGTACAGGCTAATCTAGCGTTTTTCTGAAAATAAACAGAAACACAACAGCCATATGAACTAGGTACTTACAGCCGGTAATGACGCAAACACATACAGTAAAGAGCTGATACAACACTGTCAGAGGATCTAAAGTGAACAAGGTGAGTTGGAACAGAACTACAAGCTCCCAAGCACAGTTTCCCCGGGTCTCTCTCTCCTCTCGCACTAGACACGCACCAGCGCTCTCTTTACGCTATAGGTGCCTTTCTTACACTTATTTTATCCATTTTTTCCTTCGGCTCTACATCTCATTATTAACCTTTAGTGCACTCAGTTGACGGAAATCCGTCATAGCGACGGAAAACTTTAATCCAAGGGGTTCTTGAAATCCTCAGGTTTCCTCTGCTGGCGGTGGCTCCGGTCGACTGTGTGTTGGAAGGTAGGCCAGCCTTTGCAGACGTTTATCTTGTGGAGTTCAGAGATAAAACCTGCAGGCCAAGATTAACTTCCAGAAGGTTCCAGCCTGTGTCTCCTCAACATAACAGACTACAGTTTTAACATCAGTATGAGATTCTGACCATTTTCTCCCACTTCTTAACTTCACCTCCTGATAAAGAGCCTTCAACTAATGTCAGTCGGACCCCAATTTAAGATCTAAAAGTGCTCTTTCTATTCTCTAACTGCTCTCATCTTAACTTATCTCAGATAATCAGATCTGGGGGGAAAAAGGAAAGAGAAGTTGCGGTTCACAGAAACATCTGTCGTTCGTGGGGAAACTGTGGAACTGGGATTAATACTGTAGTAATACTCAATAATATTATATTTGCTTAAATTTAAGTCAGCTGAGCTCAACTGTGAACCTAACAACTTCCCAAAGAACCAGTGGTCCACGGATCCCGAAATGTGGTTAGGCACCCTGACATGGTTTGGTGTCCATGGACCTCGAGTTCTTTGGGAAGTTGTTAGGATCACTGTCGAGCCCAACTGGCTTAAATTTAAGGCAATGGTCATTTGTTTTACTCTCGGCTTTCAACTAAAGGCAGCCTATCGCAGTTTGTTTTGCCATTGACTACAACTGGGGTTGGGGGGCAGTGTTCCGGTAGGAAAGTCAAGTCAGCACATTCCTTCTATATCCATGCTTACATACAGTATTGTGCAAAAGTCTTAGGCACCTATGCAAATTATTATAAGCCTTTGTTCTCAGCGTGTAAAAGTGTCTTCTGCCAGCAAAGTTAACATTAGAATAAATGCAGGCAAACAAGAAAGCAGTAAAAGTGTCAAGATTTGTTTTGTTTGTAAAAGTAGTTGATATTTTGTGAGCTGGTGAGGAGAACACAGGTTTGATTTCAGATTTCTCCTCAGCTCCTCCAGCCATTGTTTGGATTTGTGAAATTCCATCAGCAGCTCCTGATTTAATTTAATGAAGGACTGATTTAATCAAACCAGGTTTCTAATAGAAATGCCCTCCCTCCTCCTGCTGATCCAAAGTCAGTTGTCTCTGAGCAGTTCTCTGAGCTGTACTCTGCACCGCCTCCTCCTGATCCAGAGTCAGGGCTTTTTTTGTGGTTCTCTGAGCTGTACTCTGCACCACCTCCTCCTCCTGATCCAGAGTCAGTTTTCTTCATGCAGTTCTCTGAGCTGTACTCTGCACCACCTCCTCCTCCTGATCCAGGGTCAGGTTTTATTTTGTGGTTCTCTGAGCTGTACTCTGCACCGCCTCCTCCTCCTGATCCAGAGTCAGTTTTCTCTGGGTGGTTCTCTGAGCTGCACCCTGCCTCCAGACGGGGGCGCTGTGGAGGAGGCTGGTCTGTTTCTGACTGCAGAGCTGAATTCTCTCAAAATGCACAGAAACACACGCTTGACTTTTGCCACATACACTCAGTGTGCGACAGGGCTGCAGGGTGTGTGTGTCCCTCTCCGCCCTGCAGGCGTCCTGCTGCCCGGCCTGAGGAGGGCCATTGCCATGACCCTAACTCTCAGGGTTGTGACCTCTCTGCACTGCCTGACTGAGGCAGAGAGTGTGAGTTCCCTCTCCTGCTCTGCTACACACCGACTTTAAGACTACTTACAGCCTCACACACACACATCCATCCATCATTTCAACATCACAGAAGCCCAAAGGAAGATTGCACTGCTCATAAGAGTCTTTTCTTTGTCTGATTGGAAATAAATCATCTCCTTATTTGGAGATTTTTGAAGTCTGATTCGTTTCTCCTAAACCCCCTTTAGGAAAAATAAGGAGCAAAAAAAAAACTTTCTTTGACAGGTATTGTTTTAGGTGTTGTTTGTTGGGAGTCTAGGCTTACTGAGCACACAGTAACTTGGTTGAACAATGGATGCAGACTTAAGTTAAGCTTTACAGGTTTAAGAAACAGATGCAGTCTACTGAAGCACTGTTGTACGTCGCTCTGGATAAGAGCGTCAGCTAAATGTCGTAAATGTAAAAGATAAAGTCAACTTAAGACAGAAGTTCTGCTGTTTTCATCGGCTTCTCAATTTTCTTCTCTTTAACAACCTTATGGATCTCAAAACGTTGGTAGTCGAGACCTGAACTTGATCACTGAGACAAATTTCAGATGTACAGATTCATTTATAATAAAACAGCCTTCTTTTGGATCTTTTGGTTGATCTGAAGATCTGAGACAAATAAAGAGCAGTGAGAGAAAGGAAATTTCATTTTAAATTCTTAAATTGGGGTTCAGGCTGAGATTACAGGAAGGCTGATCAGAAAATGATCAGAATCTCATATTGATGATGAGTTCCTTTCTGTTTAGGAGAAACAGGCTGAACAGAGAAGAGTCTTATTCTTGATTTTCCTTTAATCTGGGGTTCTTTGATCTGTAACAGCTTTAAGGGTCAGTCCTGAGAAAAAGCCTCGGATTTAATCTAATCAAACCTTTAAAAATGGCACCTCAGGCCCACACCTGTGATCAGGTGACCCAGCACACACCCTCTCAGCTGATAAATCATAAAGATAAGTGGGCAGGGGTCAGAAAACGCCGCTGATCTGAGTCTTTGCATAGCAGCTCAATGCAAGCTGATTTAAGAAATTCCAGATAATTACTTTAATTTTTAAGGGTTAAGGACCTTGATCGGCCGAGGAGTGTTTAAAAG
>JBBJLS010089219.1:0-22576 GCA_037577275.1 Bryconaethiops microstoma
ACACACATACATATATATATATACACACACATACATAACATATATATATACATACATACATATATACATACACACACATATATACATACATATATATACACACACACATATATACACACACACACACACACATATATATATACACACACACACACATATATATATATATACATATACATATATATATATATATATATACACACATATATATATATACATATACATATACATATATATATATATATCAACTAAATTATGCTAAAATAAGCGACATTTCATTAACATGATAGGCCTATCTGACAGAGCACAAAACAAAAACAGCAGCAAACAAGGATGCTGAAGCTGTGGCTAGTTGAGTGACACCTGAGGCGGGCGCGGTCAGCCAGCAGCATGAGGAGGTAGCGCTCCAGAGAGTGTTCATTCAGGGCACAGCGGAGCCAGGCACGGCCTCGGCCCAGCTCCGACCATATGTTCCGCAGAGAATAAAAACGCTGCAGCTCATGGCGGTTCAGGTGCTCCTTCACGTACAACCAGAAAGTCAACTCTGTGACACACAACAGCAGAACAATGTTAAACAATTGCATGACTGTTACTTCAGATTGGAAGCCTCCTTTCTCCACTCCACAACAGACTGAGATTTTAATGTAAAGTTAGTGCTTGTTGGTGCAGGTCTGCAATGTCAGAAAAAAATACTCCATTATAAACACAAGGCAAGCTGTTCTTAGCTGCAATGTCTCCAGATTCTCTGCTGGAGGACATTAGGGGAAAAAATGCCATTTAATTTCCTAGGACAAAGTAACAGCCTGATATGATTATTTTTAAACAGCAAATTTGCAAAAAAAAATTGTGAGATTGAGATGCTTTCAGTTTCAGAAGCATGAAAACTGAAGTAAAATAGAGTGCCCAATTTCACTCAGGAGCACAGAGTGGTGAAGATCCTGAGAAATGTGCAAAACTCTCTGTTAAGGCTCTCCCAAAGGATTTAAGAGACCCTTTTAAACAAGGCTAGAGAGAAGCATTGCAACAGAAAACAAATCAGGCATCAAAAAATGAAGTGAAAACTTCCTAACTGCCCAGTGTCTCTCGCAGTTCTAGAGTGCACCATTTGAATACTTCATTCATTTTTGTTTTTTTTTTTAACAAATTATGAAGATAATTTAAAATCAAAGACATCTTTAAATTTTAGAAAACAAATAAAAAGGAAAGAGAAAGGCAGCCCCAAACAGCTAAGCTCAACTGCTTTATACAGTAAAACCAAGACTCCAATATTTTTAAGGCACTTTTTCTGATAACATTAGTCAGGCTGACCAAATGCATGGCATCCAAATGAGGACGTCAACAAAATCTTCCCTGCAGCAAAACTCTTAATCACTCTGATCTGTTGTGCTTTGATAAGTGGTATCATTCTCTGTCCTGCTGTTGCTTTTCAAAACCTTAAAAATCACACCAGGTGCTGAGAGTAAACCTCAGAGACAGGCTGTTTCTCTTTTCTGGCCTTTTTCACGATGCATGTTGCATAACCATCTGGTTTCAGAAACCATCTCAGCACTTGCTCTCCCTGTATGGGCCCTGCAAACCATCTGTTTCCTCTATGGACAGCCCACAACACTATTGTTACTCTCTGTTACCAAGTACATTCTGAGGCACTGCCTCCCAGGAGGACAAACTAATTATGCTAGCAGTTCATTATGAGAACTTTCACCAAAGTTTCTCAATTCACTTGTTTCTAAGATGAGTGTTCAAAAAGGCTACTTCTCTAGAGAAAGCCCTTGCAGAAGATGATGAGAGAATATGCAAAGTTGACGGGACAAAATTACATAAATCAAATGTACATAGTTCTTAGGCTACTACCACTCAGGTAGTAGCCCAAAAACCATGCACATCTGAGGTAAAACATGTACTGACAAAATCACATCACATACTTGTATCAAATCGCGCTGACAAAATAATTTAATGAGTTGGACAGGACAAAAACAAAATAAAATAAAAAGAACCTGTGGGGTCACGTTTCAAAAATATCAATAACATGAGAACACACTAATAGTGTGATTGCATTATTATAATTATTATAATTATTATTATCATCATAACTATTATTGCTGAATTTGGCACCTCTTCTCTTTCTACAGCTTTTGAAATATGGGTATGGCTCCAAAGTCAAAACGTCCATTAATAGCTGTGCGTATATGTGCAGTGTGCGTACAACTACTGATCAGGGGCAGAGTATTGAGCGTTTAAAAAACAGTTTTTATGTGTTTGAGTTGCCTCTGTAATATATAGGGAGAGAGCCATCCCAGATATGGTGGTCGGAAAGTAACCGTTTAAAATTTTTGTGGTTGAGTCGCCTCTGGAATGTATGGATGGAGAGACAGACAGAGAGAGTGAGAGAGAGTGAGAGAGAGAGAGAGAGAGAGAGAGAGAGAGAGTGAGAGAGAGTGAGAGAGAGTGAGAGAGGGCAATCAAATCGCCTTCAAAATATGAAAAACACAGACAGCAGACTTATGAACAGATTTCAAGACACTAAAGCTAAGGTCAGTTATTGGGAAAAAAAGACGTGTGTCACTGTTTGTTGTATAATTTAAAATAAATCACTGCCTACACGTTCAGCCATCCTTAACCATAAATGATTTGGCAAGAGCCAGCGAGTTCACGTCCCTTAGCGGTTCAGCAGTAGTAGAATGCCAGACCCTGAATGAACAGAATCAGAACAGTGGTGAATCCACCCTGTAAGTAATTTTTTTAAACACAAACTTTTCTTTTACCCATAAAACAAATATTTGGGTGTCTGCAAACACTGGTGTTATAGCAACCAAGCAAGCTGTTGTCCAAGCAAAATATTTAATATTTAGCATGTAGAAGCAACTGTCACAAGCCTAAAAAATGTTTAGGGCCCCTCTCTTAATGTGCGGCAGATGGACGCCATCATGGAGGAAAGAAGACACTTTAACAACTCCAGCTCTTCGGCCAGACCAGCAGTTGGAAAGCAGAAGAAATGAGTGAGTTCTTTCAGGTTTTGGCTGTGGTTCAGTTTGTTTTTTCTTTTTCCCTAATGCTTAATCTAAAGTTCAGCGGTGCTCTTATGTGTTTTGGTTTCCCAGCAATTGTACACTGCCCATTTCCATTGATGGCATCCATAGCACTTATATATTATGGAAGATAGATAATAAGCACAAAAATTCAAATGGCAATTCATTTTGCAACTGGCAATTCAATATTCAATCACAGCACGCACTTGTCAATTCAATATTCAATCTGAGCATGTAATTTGAAAATACGTTAGGCAATTGGCAATTCAGTGTGCAAAGTGCTGATGCAATCCTTAGTTCATTTCAATCCTTAGCTCTGCACAGGGCAGCGCCCCCGACGCCTGCCCAGCGCTGCACTGCCCAGCGCTGCACAGCGCCCCCGGTGGCTGACCTGCGCTGCACAGCGCCCCCGGCGGCTGCGCTGCACAGGCGGCTGCACTGCACTACTCTGCACAGGGCAGCGCCCCCGACGGCTGCACTGCACTGCTCTGCACAGGGCAGCGCCCACGACGGCTGCACTGCACTGCTCTGCACAGGGCAGCGCCCACGACGGCTGCACCGCACTGCTCTGCACAGGGCAGCGCCCACGACGGCTGCACCGCACTGCTCTGCACAGGGCAGCGCCCCCGACGGCTGCACCGCACTGCTCTGCACAGGGCAGCGCCCACGACTGCTGCACTGCACTGCACAGCACAGGTCAGCGCCCCCGGCAGCTGCATTGCACTGCATAGCGCCCCCAGCAGCCGCAATTCCCAACTGTTAGACTGCTCATCAAGGTGGGCCTTCACTAACGATGTCACTTACTTGTTCATGGCCTCACCAGAATCAATTCAACTTGATTTGTTCATTTAGAGCAGTGATTCTCAAAGTGTGGGGCACAAGAGACACGGGGGAAAGTCATACAGAACTAATGTTTAACATTGGAGTCATTTTCACATCGGTTACATTAGCAATCTGTTCACTGCTGTCAGAGCCTTAGAGGGTAAAAATGGACAGATATTTAACAGGTACTAAAAGATAAACAGGTGATGCTTCTGAAATAAACAAGGCAAGTGCCGATAACCAGCAAAACAACAAGACAAAAGAAACTATGACAAATGTAATGCCGACAGAAGAGCTTGTTGCAGCTATTTCTGCTTTAGCAGATAACATGGTATCTCGATAATGTGTCTTCCCACTCTGTGCGTCACTGACTGTGTTTGGTTTGCACCCATCCTGTGTCAAGTCCAGTTAAGCTGGAAAGTTCATCTTCCCACTGTGAGAGCGAAAACAACCTATCAAACGCATGTACTGCTGATGGCTGATTGTTTTTCAGGTCATCTGCTAAAGCAGAAACAGCTGCAACAAGCTCTTCTGTCACCATTATTCTAAATCAGTTCTCAAACTTTTTCTCTCATTCCCCACTTGGCAGGAAGAAATAATTTCACGCCCCATCTCAACAACACAAAACAAAAAAAAAAAAGGTCTAGGTGTAACTACTTCATTTAGATAACACCGATTTCAATAATTTATTCTGTAACTTTTGTTGTGCAAAAAACAGCTTTCACTTTAGGAAAACACTTAGAGACATTACAGACTGAACTTTATTGTTGCATTTCTGGTAAAGTGCAAATTCTTCTTAATTTGCCTCTTATTTAAGCGCAAACTTAGTGTTTAAAATTTAGTGCAAATTTAGCTATTTTGAGACAAATGTTTATCTTTTAGTACCTGTTAAATATTTGTCCATTTTGAACCTCTAAGGTGCTAAAAGCAGTGAACGAACAAATTGCTAACATAACCAATGTGAAAATGACTCTGATGTTAAACCTTAGCTTTGTATGACTTTGCCCAAGGTCTCTTATGCCCCACACTTTGAGAATCACTGCTCTAAATAAACAAATCATTCAGTTGAATTGATTCTGGTGAGGCCATGAACAAGGAAGTGATGTCCTTAGTGAAGGCCCACCTTGGTCAGCAATTTGACAGTTGGGAATTGTCATCTGAGTTTTTCTCCCTAACATGCAATGCAATCACCGGGGCACTTTGACAATTGCAAAATGAAATGTCCTTTGAATAAAGGGGCAAAAAAACCATGGCAATATGAAATGCAATTCAGTGAATAGTTATGCTATTTTTATACAAAATATTCTGAAATGAATTAAGGATTGCATCAGCACTTTCCACATTCAATTGCCAATTGTAAAATGTCTGTTCAAATTACATGCTAAGATTGAATATTGAATTGACAAGTACATGCTCTGATTGAATATTGAATTGCCAAATGCAAAATTAACTGCCATTAGAATGTTTGTGCTTATTATCTTCCATAATATATGTCCTACCTCAAAATCAGCCACTGCATTAGCCTTTCAGTTTTAGTAAGAACTGGGAAAAAACATTAACGTGTTTTTTTTTTTAAGTTTAAGTCAAGTGACAGAAGGCTGTATGTTGCTTTTGAGAATTTAGTAATATGTAGGCTCTTACGAATATACTGCGAAACCAAAAAACAAGGACCACCAAAAAACACTGGTTTAACAGGTTTTGCATATTATGCCAACTGTTTCAAAATAGAGTATGTGGAGCTTAAGGCCCATTGCTTGGCTTGGCACAAGGTATAACATGGGCAGGCTATAGGTTTTATGGTTCAGGAGCTATAAGCTAAAAGTTAAAATGCTGTGCTGTAGTACCACTTTAAGGCCAGCAGAAAATATAGACATGGCTTTCATGTTTCATGACATGCCTTTCGAATATGCCTGCTGAAAGCCGATTGGCTGAAATTGGCCATATTGTTTTACTTATAAAGTTGTCCACTTATAAATAAGCAATTTTGTTTGGTTTACATTAATAGGCAACACAAAGCAAAACAAAAAAATGTCTCTATGGTCTAAGGCGTACAGTTCAGGAGTTATTGATATGAACACACACAGAACACACAGTCACCATCAAGCAAAGGTGGGCATACCTCACCTTTCCTCTAAGTGTTGTGTTTCTACAATTTTGGGTCTTTGTTCCTCATACCGTTTCTACAGAGAATCAAGCCAGGGTTTCCCAAATGTTAAATTTATGCAAACAGAATGTGCAGAAGTGTGTTCTCTGTTAAGGATATGTGCTTATTTTCAGTTACAAAATCAACAAAACATGTCATTTGACTAGTTTGCTACCTTATAGCTCCAGAGCACTGCAGAAGCAAAATTCAAACACCAAACATGTCTTGGGTTATAGACAAGATTTAAGAGGAATACTGAACATGTTTTGTTTTTGCCTGAATCATCACTTCTGAATCACGCTGAGTGCTTTTCAGAACCACACAGCTACCTGTTTCTGTCTTGCTGGTGAAGCCCGCTGCGTGTTTTATGGCTGCTGCAGTGAGGGCCAGACCCCGGCTCTTCCTCAGGCCATGCTGAAGGACTACCTCAAACTGGGCACACAGGCATATCACTCTGTGAAAACACACACACACACACACACACACACACACACATCAGTGAATAGACGCATCAATGCGTGAACAGACGCGTCATGGTAACACGAACCACAACAGAAGCCGATGCTAAAGAGTAATGAAGCGGGAAAAAACAACAAAAAGGTCAAAGTGCAAACACAAACGTCTGCTCTCTTCAGGGACAGACTCAAGCATTTTACTCATATCTAACTTGCTATGGCAGCAGTTTCCAGCCTTAGTCCCAGAACCCCCCTGTCCTGTTTATTTTTCTGCTCTCTATTCTTACACACCTACGTCAACCAAGGAAAAGCTTGGAAAAATGTGCAGAGTGGGGTGCATCTAGATCGTAGGAAAAAAAGTATGCCGGCCATTTGATGATTGCCTTTATAAAACTAATAAAATGTGACAAAAAAGCTCTTCACTACTTACAGTGCGTTGACGTGTTGATACACAAAGAAAATAAAACACAAAGCAAAATGAATATCTGACCTGCTGTCAGAGTCCGAGGAGATCTCCTTCCTTTTTAGTTAGCATAATTATAGTATGTATCACAAATGCCTAAAAAGTAATGCATTAAATTTGCTTTGAATATTTATTGCCATGTAGAGTTTAGTTCTACCCCTACCTGCTGTTCCTGAGCTAGACTTACTAGTTACCTGGAGGCATCTGAGCACTGTACCTTAGGACATAAAGATTGTAAGGGTCTATTCTTCTATTTTTTTGTGTGTGCATACTTACTTTACTTGTCCTAAACCAGGGGTACCCAACTCCAGTCCTGGAGGCCTGGAGTCCAGTACAGTTTGTTAGATGCCCTCATCAAACACATTCACTGAACCTAATAATTAACAGATGAATTTAATCATGTGAAATAAACCAACTGTGCTGGTCCCTTTAGGACAAGAGCTGAGCACCTGTGGTTTAAACTCAGCAAAAATGGTCTAATTAATGAACATCAAAACTCAGAGTACTGAACAGAATAAAGTACAGACAAATCGCAGAACAAAGTACAACAGCACAGATGCTGTTTTGTATCCCTGACAGAAAAAAAAGTATGCCGGCCATTTTTTTGAGGGATGATTGACTTTATAAAACTAAAAAAATGACCAAAAAGGTCTTCTCTACTTAAACAGCGTGTTGACATGTTGATACACAAAGAAAATAAAATACAAAACAAAATTAATATCTGACCTGCTGTCAGAGTCCGAGGCGATCTCCTTCCTTCCACCAAAGCGGATTTGGCACTGAGAAAGTATTCAAAAAATGAACTGAATTTAGAAAATGTTATCTAATTATTTTTAGACAGCTGAACACATTTAAACTATTTCAGAGCATTAGTCATCTTGGAGAATTAATTAAAATTAAGTCACTACACCTGCTTAACTGCATCCAATAGTCTCTCTAGTAGGTGTTGCCTTTTCGGGTCATTCTGCTGTGTGCCTGAAAGACGCAAATGTATAGCTTATGACTATGCAATTATCCCTCCTCATAAACGGCATTAAACCTTTCCAACTATAAATCATCTGCACTGACATGATAAGTAGTAGACTGTTTCCAAAAACAATTTGGGAGGTGACCGTAAATGAGTTTTGTTCCTTTATAACACTAAGCTGTACGTGCAGCCTCTGACAGAAAGTGCACTGAAGCATAAACAAACCATAATTTTGTAATTAATCCAGTGCTTCTAAAATGTAGTTCTATATCTAGTACAAGTATTGTTTTTACAGGTACATGTCACTAACGAAACACTCAGCCAGACACACGCAAACCAAAATGCGGGTCCGGATAAGCCAAGGGAAAATCAGACTCGTTCAAACACGTAGGCTATTCTTTCTGAGCTCTTGTGCTGCACAGCTCTGACTTAATTTCACTTTTGCTAATTTCCGACCTGAAACGTGTACAAACCCCTCTATAGGGCCAAATTTAGTCGTGCAACACCAAGACATCTGTGGTCAAAACCAAAACTAATATCGTTACTTAATAATTGGTGAGGTGCGGTTGGTGGTGACGGGGCTAATTTACCTAGGACCGAGAGCAGGGGGCCCTTCTCCTTTCTCAAAACAGAAATCAGACCAAATTCTCACTTCACGTCCAACTCACCGTTCATTCTGCCAAGCCAAAGTATATGGTGAAGTTGTTCCCTTTATCATAGGGCATGAAGACCGTTTTCTTCCTCGAGTCCAGCCGGTGCCCAAAGAACTGTCCTGAAATGCTGTCTTACATTTTAAATAAGTTTATGTTTTGCTGCAGCTTCCAGAGAGATGGCTCAGGTGAGGAGGTGAAACTGGTTATGTTAGCTCTTCGCTAACAATAGAGGCCTGCTCAGACACACATATGCCCTTTTTAAAAATGTTTTTAATCATTACCGTTTACGGACACAATGTACAGCAAAGTAACCATCGCCTGGTGAATGCTGTCCAACATTTGTTTACCTCCCAACCAAAGTAAAGCGGTCTTGTGCTAGCGGGCGAAGGCCGGCTAGCTCTCACCATCCCCAATCGTTTCGTTTTGACCAGGTCACATGATGCGCTACGTTTGTCACATGATACGCAGCGTGCCGTCTCTTTTTAGAGTAAAAAATTAGAACGTTTGACCGTATCTCTATTGGCTGCTAAAGAGGTACGGTAAACAAAAAAAGTAGAGCTGATACCTATCTGGCGACACTTCGGCAATTACCCGGAGGATAGACAGTTTACCCACTATCAAATCTTTAAGCGTTGCCTAACCACCTGTTTTCGAAGCATTTACCTTGCTCTTTTGTTTTTGAGGTTATGAAAATGAGCGTATATTACAAATGACGTGAAAATTCATCATTAATGAATAGTTAATGAATTACCTCAACTATCTCATGAATAGTTTGCCAAAAAATCTATTGTCAAAAATACATAGTTACCTGCACAGATCCCTATAAAGACACAATCATCATGAGGTCACACAATACAAAAAGTGGCCTCCACCCCTTTAAAAGAGGATATGCTTAGATTTCGGCTCACATTTGTAGTTAGCATAACTATAGTATGTATCACAAATGCCTGAAAAGTATTGCATTAAATTTGCTTTGAATATTTATTGCCATGTAGAGTTTAGCTCTACCCCTACCTGCTGTTCCTGAGCTAAACTTACTAGTTACCTGGAGGCATCTGAGCACTGTACCTAAGGACATAAAGATTGTAAGGGTCTGTTCTTCTATTTTTTTGTGTGTCTATACTTACTTTACTTGTCCTAAACCAGGGGTACCCAACTCCAGTCCTGAATGCCTGGAGTCCAGCACAGTTTGTTAGTTCCCTACATCAAACACATTCACTGAACCTAACAATTAACAGATGAAGTGAATCATGTGAAATAACCCAACTGTGCTGGTCCCTCCAGGACCAGAGCTGAGCACCTGTGGTTTAAACTAAGCAAAAATGGTCTAATTAGTGTAAAACTCAGAGTACTGAACAGAACAAAGTACAGACAAATCGCAGAACAGCACAGATACTGTCACCATGCTGTACCCCTGACAGAAACAACACACGTGGTTCTTGCGCATGTCTCATTACTTTTTTAGTAATGTATTATTTGAGGCACATATGCATCAAAATGTACATACATACATAAAGCTAAGTAATTTCTATTCACCTCTAGTTGTACATCATGCCCATGACAGTACTACTGTGTTTAACAATGCGGCAGAATAACAGACCAAAAAAATATTTGGAGACTTTTAACAACAGTTTAACCATTGGTCAATTTTAATGAAGTAGTTAATGTTACTTCATAAAATGTTTAAGAAAATTCACATCATGAAACTGGTGGTGGTCTCTCTGTGTGTAGGAGGCCTCCAGAGAAACTCCAATCAGACTGCACTGAAGGTTCTGTAAAACTATGGCTGTCAAACTAGTCCTCAGGGACACCCAGATGCTCAACAATTTTTTGCTCCATTGCAAGACCATCTGGGGCTATCTGAGGACTGGTCAATGCTGGAAAGATCTGATTAAAATAAACACCTCTTGGTTTCACAACACTGAACTTAACTAATTTTTAAGCTTGGTACAAATGTTCAAATTCTATTAGGGACCAAATAGTTGTCAGGGGCTAAATCTGACCACATTATTGATTATTAAGAATCTTCTTGTGTCTGTTTTGAAGAAAGTCAGCATATTGTTAGTCTGCCTTTGGCCCTAGCAGGTAGATTACTTCTTATACAGTGCCGGTTCTCCAGGCTCCTAAAGTTACCCCCTGTTTGTGAAGCGTACTGCAGTTGTATGTCTGCACCGTCTTTGCAGTGACCAGCATGGTGGTCCCCTCTTCAGTGGAAGGCAGAGGAAGATTGGAGTTGCAGTGAGCTGAGCTCAGTCCCTCTTCTAAATCCATTGCTCCATTAGCAGCCCCGTCCGTATCCTCAGACTGCTCTGTCATATCAGAACCTCTCTCACTTTCAGATGAATCTTGTTCTCCAGCTGTTAATGACAGATAATAACAACAAAGAAATGTCATGTTTCATCACCATGAAATCATCTCTATTTAAAAGTTTTAACAAATAGAATGCATAATGCAAATTATGACACACTTCATAACAATTTATTACAAATTATAATGTGTAAAATACTAATAAATGTGTGAGAAATGTGTAAAAAGTGAATTCATATTTACAAATTCTACAAAAAGCTAAACAACAATGCACAGTGTTATGCATCGCACAGAAGATATTATAAGGTATAATGTTATATGTAAAGTTGGATTGGGGGAAAATGTGGTAAAACAAATTATTTTCCTTATTAGAAAAAGATCAAACAAATTATAATGTATAATGTAATATATAATAAAAACAATCAATTAACAAGCATGCTATTATTTGAGAAAACAATAGCAATATACAAACAAAGGAAATTTGAAACTATCTGCATATGGGACAGGATGATTTATAGTGACACCGCTGCACTGAATTGTGTGAGGAGCTCTATATACCTTTTGCTAGGCGGGCATGTTTACAGGCCTTTCTGCGAATGACCTGCAGGATAACAGTCAGAGTGGTACCAGCACCAAGGAACACGAACAGCACTATGAGGATTACACGCACATTATGGTTGTTTCTGGCACCATAATTTGACACTGTGAAGGACACAAAGAGCACAAAGGACTTTCCTCACCATGATCATTTCAGCCCTATTAATTAATGTGATGGTTTGTTCATTAAATACAACTGACTGAAACTCTGTTGCCATGAAATATACTAAATATACCGCTATAGTTTCTATACCTGATTCCTTTAAAGGAGTAAATCTAATTCAGTGACACATGCACGTTAGAGCAGTGCCATATGTGAATCTACAAAAGCACTGTGTAAAGTATGTAATTTAAATACTTACCTGAGGTGTCCCTACAGTACGCGCTGCAAACGGTTGGGGGAGCGTTGCATCTAATGGAGCAGTGCCGACAATCCTCCAGAAGTCCATCATAATAAAAATTCTTGGCACATTTGCCATCAGCTACAGCTGTAACATAAAGCAAAAGCCATAAGTGGAGGATCATCTTTCACCAAAGGTGTCTGAACACACTATTAGAGAACACCCCACATTTATATTTCCATTATGTAAATTATCACAGAAGGGAAGGGGAAGTCCCTTTACAGCTGAACAAGCTCAACCAAGTTTTTTTTACCTTGAGAGAAGCTGAAAACTCTCTTCTTTCCTCCTTTTCTTAATCACAGTCAAAATGAGTGATAGTGAACAGGTTGTTATAGGTTGTTTGCTTCAGTCCACACTGGTCAACTGCGTCATTCTGGCTCAACTCTGCAAAAAACTGATATTGTGTACGCTTGACCACCTCAGACATGAACCATTTTGTGGCATTTTGTTTGCCCCTGGGCCAATATGAAAAACCAAACTATTCTTTGTCCTAGCTCATTTAGGAGTTACACTGACTTGACATTAAAGAGAGTAACATTTGGCATCTTTGGTCAAATTCCAAATATGTATTAATTTAGCTTGGAGCATGTACTCAACTCATGACTAAAATTCATAACACATGTTTCTATAAGGCTCATTTCTAGAGTTCCTTTACAGAATATCAAAACAGAATGGTATTTTTTGTTTTAAGGGTTTATTCTCTAGTTTTTAGCGCCTGGAAATGTCATTTATTCTGCAAAGTAACCCATAATAGCAACTTCCTTTTTGTGGGTTTTTGTCTTCTTAATTTATGCCTAAGAAAAGCACATGTAACTCATGTAACCCCTCTTGACAGTGCAGTTGCAGAGTAATGAATACAAAAAAATTCTTGACCATACTTACAATGCTGACAGAGATACAGCATTTGAAATACTACTTAAAACTGAGCTAAGACATATGCTTAACTTTTTTATCTTAAGTTGGGTACATGCTCCAAGCTAAAGAAGTGTATACAATAACCCTGCTAATTCGGTTCAGAATCTGCGGCTTCAGTCATTTGCAGATTTTTTCCTTAGAACCGAGCTAATAATTGTTTGTGGAAACCCCTGCAAATTCAGGAAACCAAAGATATCCTCACATTTTTTTGTTGCTTTTTTCATGGCAATATATACTTTTTCATGCGTTTTACTGCTAACTTAATAAGAAAAATATAATTTACCAATTTTGTAACAAACATTAACACAAATTCAGCTACATATATAAAATATAAACACATATATAAAATATACTGTATAAATTTTTCGGTCCTGTCGAGAACACAAAGAAAGTGCGTCATGGGATGGTGAAATTCCCCTGTACTCAGAGGCGGGAAGTTTGAAAGTAGCCAATTCGAGAGTGTTATTCATTTCTCCTTGCTACTGGTTGGCTGCTGCCCTGTGACACATCTCCGGCAGATGTAGTCCAGCATTCCTGCATCATAACAGTTTCTACGTGGAACTATCTTGAGTGTTTCACTGCGTGTTCTTGTGTTTTTCCATTTTGTTCTTCTTAAAGCCCTTTATTTTTATTACTGTAAATTCGATTTATTTATTACTGTATTAACCCTGCTTATACCAAAGAAAACGACAGTGCATAACAAAGAAAACATCTTGCATGTATTACAGTACTGTATATATGGGGGTAACTTCGGTATTTAACATTCTAGCCCTGCGGGAGACAGCAGTTCAGTGTGACCGTGAGTTTAAAATGAAATTAAGTGTTTTGGGAGCATATCTGGGGCATATTTAGGGCCTACATTATAAAAAATGTAGGCCCTAAATACCATATCACAAAATTTATTTTGTACCACATCACAAAATTCACAGTTTTTCACAATTCAAGGGTGCTCTTGGAACGTAACCCTCACAAATGTTGGGGCTTAATTAATTTGAATCAGGCAAAATACTTCAGTTTTTGTGTGCAAAGGAGATACAGGCATCTGGACAAGGCTAACAAGCATTATGTCTAAAATTACTCTGGCAATATAATGAGCTAGGTCAGAGAAATTTGGGATTTTTCATGTTGAGTTGAGCCAGTAAGACCTAGCTGTCTCACGATTTGGAAGCAGTCACGGGCCTCTTAAGTGTGCTAAAGTGGTGCAGCTCTTTTCAAGGAACGGCATTTTTGCAGTATCCTACCAGAAATCCAGAAAACATTTAAGGCAACAAAAAATTTCAGAACGTTCAGCTGAATCAATTCCAAACAGGAGGTAAACTGACTTAAATTTATGCATTGTTTTTACCCTTTTGTTTCTTTTGTGATTAGGAAATCTGGTTGAGACTTTTATTATGACGGATGAACGTATCAGGGGAGCGTGAGTTATTGCTGTGTGCGCCATTCCATTGCTCGTGTGAAAAGGATGGGAAAGAAACGAAAAAGGCACTTAAGGAAGAAAGGTTACAGCGAAATTACTGCATTCATATAGGCATTCACGGATTTAAGCATCTGGTTGAGAGGGGAACAAGGTATGCAAGTTGTGAATTTTAGTTTAGCTAGTTTTCAGTTTATTTTGGCTAGTTGAGTTTAGCTTGTGTATATGAGTTTCACCCAGAAGGTCGCTAGATGACGACAAACGCTCATTTGCAATTACGTCATCACATCACGCCGCGCTGACGTTCTCAGAATCAATTTTTTTTTTTTTTTTAAACAACGAACCACAATGCCTAGATTGGAGACACGACATCCGTACTTCCATCAGACAGTAGGCTATATTTGTTGCCACCAATATCAGCTAAAAGCCTTTGAATAAAGTATGGAGCCAAGTATCATCTCTGTGCATTTGGTGCAGTGCATCCGAAAATTCTGGGTTGTACTGGAATAGGGGAATACTGTCTTGCGTGCTAAACCGATATGGTCACAGGACATAATAGAGCAGTCATCTCCGATAGCCAAAGCCATGGTTGTCTCTGCCTGCTTCAGCGTGTCTGTGTTTTTTGTAAACTACAGTTTGGATTGGGTAGCCTGATTGTAAGGCTTGGCCTTTTCAACATGCTTCTGGGATCTGCATGCTTTTTAATGTCTGACAGGCATAAAAATCTGTTCGGGAATTTTTGGAAGTAGGATATAGGTTGTCGTTTTAATGTATTTATTTTACAGGTTTGTGTAATAAAAGACTAAATGTTTGATTTCAATGTCCCGGTGTCCCCAATATGGTGCTTAAGGTCCAATGGCGTCAGATCAGCTTTAAAAAACAGAATGGAATATGGTACAAGTATGTTCCCAAACTGAAGGTATTGCATACTGTCCTTGAAGGTAACGCCACACGCAGTGTTCGTACTCCGTTTTCAGAGACTGTACACTTTTAAAGTAAAGGTGTTAAAAGGAGTACGCCATGTTAGAACCACTTTTGGTTCCCTGGCTGTTTAATAATTAAATTAGATGTGACGAACTGTATTTTAAGAACCTCCCCAGATTAAAGTCCTATACTGCATAAGGGTTTTTCCTAGACTCCTACCCCCAGGAACCATTTAAGAACCTTTATGAGAGTTTAGTGCCAGTTTCTCAAAGTGGAGTAGCTGATCTGTTCTTAGATATTTCCTGTAGGTTATGCTGATAATGGCTCTCAGTTCAAGTTGTTGGATGTGCCCACGGCAATAGAAGGCTGCTCTGGGGCCAGCCTGAGAGTTCCCTGCCTGCCCACTGGGTCTCCCACTTTTCCTGAAGGAATTTCTGTCTATTTGAAAGACGGTTGGAGACTTTACGCACAACACCTGTAATTCCCTTGTTCCTTTTATACAGTGTGACATCACCTTCCAACTCTGCAGGAGGCACCTCAATGTTGCCAGTGTACCAGAACACCCACCAGATCAAGCTCAGAAAAATCATCACAGATCCTGTGTAGACCAAAAAGTCATGGAAGAAAACATTGCAAAACACACCAGTCAACAGGATCAGGAGACCAAAAATGTCATGGTAAACAGCAAACCAAAAAGCAAACTTACAACGACCCACTCCCTGCCCACTTTTCTCCATAACGATCTTTCCCCAGTGGTTATTTCTCTTCTTTCTGTAACTGGGATATAACACTATACTCCAACCTCAGTGTTCAGAAATGATCAGGCCGAGTGCAGTAGCATAGCAGTCGGGGACATGCTGTGTAGGCATTCCAAGGGAAACATGACATGTTCGGTAAAAGTGGTCAAAGTACACCTGGAAAGATAAATGTTTGGCAATGACCAGCTGGTCAAATTACATCTTTATCTTGCCTTACTGCATCAGAAACATCACTTCATACAAAGGCACCAATAGAGAACAGTCAAATAACATATTGGTATGAATACATATTAGAAATCAAAAACTGTTCTGTTAAGACACTTGGATGAATTACAGATTAAAAAATATATAATTCAAAACATAATTTAATGGTTGAGACATATAAACAGGGAACCAGATTGACAACTTTTTTTCCAAGTCATGTAAAAATAAAAATCTACACTGTCTTGTTGCAACAGCGACAATAGCGACCATGCCCCGCGTAAGCGAAAAATCTAAGTGTAAGTGTCAAGTGAAACTTCTTAATTTAAAGACATAGAAAACAAATAAGGCTATACTCTTTTCCTCTTCTGTAGGATTCTTTTAATAAATAACTGAGAAGGAGCAACACAACTGTGCATAACACCAGCCCTCCAATGGCCGTGACAAATACGGGTTTATGGTAGTAGGTCCAGTGAGGACATTCTGAAGGTGAAGGTTCCTGTGCAGGGCACAAAGCTGAAGCGATCCATTTGTTTTCAGCCCTGCCTGCAAAGCCTCAGCACCAGACAGCATTCTGAGGAAAATCTGAAAAACTCTGGACTTCCATGAAAAAAACAAATGGGAAAGAGATATTTCTACTTTGGAAAAAATACATTTGATTTAAAGGACTTCTATGGTACATGGATTTTTTTTTTACATAAAGAATAACATGCCTTCTTTTTGTTATTCGTTTTTTTACTTGAAAAAATGCCAATGAAACAGGAATTTAGAAAGAAAAAAAAGCCAAAAAAATTTCTACCATAGCAAATATTAGATCACATCTCCAGCTTAGCTTTACAATTAGTCAACCGTAAGTAGCAAGTCTTTGACTCAGCTACTGATTCAATTTTTTTTAGCTGCACCCAAAACAATACATAAAAACTAGCTCACCCTGGATAACACTACTTCCTGATGATAATCCACCCCCCCCTCCCCCCCGTGGACAATGTGAGCACTTTGAGAAGCTGACACAGCTGCTGACAGTAGTGAAGGTTAGGGAGGAGCATTACAAAGCTAGACTTAACCAGTAACTTTACCATGTTTTACATATCAGGTTCTCATCTTGCTGAACAATCCCATCAGAGAATACAATGTAATTCATCACTATAACCAAACTCAAGAGATGATACAGCCTTTATCGGATCAACCACCAAAATGACAATACCAAACATTCCGGTTTATTGGAAATACACACAATTATAAATGTTTTATATGCCTCAAATGATGACAATGGGCCACCTCTCATCTACACAGACCATAAAAGTCTGATATCAGACATAAACAGCAAACAGCAGCTGGTCCTTCACAGCCCTGGGGCTTCTGTCTGCATCACAAAAAACGTATAATCCAAACTGAAAAGTCTATGGAAGCTATGGCAAACACTGGAGCTCACCCTAAAAAGGCATCAGGCCTGGACCAAAAACCTGAATAAAATCATGCAGACAATCGTTTACAAAGAGGCACAGTAACTGAGTAAATAGTTTATTACTTTTACATCTACAATTTAGCCAGTTAGAGAACACATGCACAAATGGCCACAGAGATGCATTAACATCCAAAAGTCTTTGTGCCAACCATGTTCTGAAACCAGAGCGTATGTCCATGTTGATCCATACTGATATTTCAGACAGAAGACACATTCTTTTTTTGTACTCGAGCCTTGGAAGCTTTTTTGCCCATTTTTTTCTGCCCTTGTCTAGGCTTCAGGTTTCTGCTGCCTGTGTTTGGCTTAGGTGCTTTCTTTGATCCTGTTTTGGATGGGGCCTGCAAAAGCAAAACTTAAATTTAAAAGCAAATAACTGCAATATTACACACCCCCCCCCCACCACATTTTTTTTATGTGGAAAAATTACTTTTTCCACATAGGGCCATGTAGGTTTGGATAGTTTTTTTCCTTAATAAATAAAATCACTTAAACTGCATTTTGTGTTTACTTAGGTTATCTTTGCCTAATATTCAAATGTGTTTGATAATCTGAAACATTTAAGTATGACAAACATGCAAAAAAAAAAAAAGAAATCAGGAAAGGGGCAATTACTTTTTCACAGCACTGCATATATAAAGCTTGACTTAACATTATTGCTGTTGTGGTCACTCTGATAACATTTATTAAAACAATGCTTTGTTTTAAGACTAGTTAGTAGACCATTGGATAAAAAGATACACAATTTAAGGCACTGACCTCTAGTTTTGTTTTTTTGCTTCCAGTGTCAATAGGCATAAACTGAGAGATTTCCTCATTTTCATCAACTGTTTTCTCAGCTCTGGCTTCTTTGGCACCCTCATTCCTTCTCTTTAAGTTAGTTTTTTCTGTGTACTTTCCTTTTGAACCATTGCTCTGTGTGTCCTTTTTCTTTCTTTTCTGTGTACCCTGAGAGAGAGATATGGCAGTAAGGTTGCAGTGACACTTCCTCATATTCAATCCTCAGCTGTCTTGCACATCTACAAAGCTGATTTTTTCCCCCCCCATTTAGAGAGCTGCTAATTTAAATGATTAACAAATGTACAAGTTTAACAATAACTTCAGAGTGAAATATCTAAAGTAATTGCCTGGACCCGGAGTTCCTATAGTGCTTTTTGACCAGTAACTAGCACTAGCTAGTAACAAACTCTGCCATCAAGCAGGACTGTGTCCGTTTGGGTAGCACAAACGTGAACATGCGGTCTATGTCATTACAGATCCTGACCTAGCATAGATAATCCTGCTCCACCAGTGCTTAGGATATGTTCTGGAGATTATCTGCAAGCTAACTCCAAAATTAACAAATAAAATGTCAGAATATGAGCCTCCATTACTCACTGTCCTGATATGAAGTCTAACCTTGGCTAATCTGGCTTTCTTCAGCTCATCTTCCAGCATGGTGAGATGACTCAGGTCAGAGGTATACATGGGAAGAGCCACAGAGGTGTGACTTTTCAAGTGTATGACTTTGATGTTTTTTCCTTTCTAAAGAAAAAGAAAGGTAATGGCCTAATATGCAGATTCATGTCAGAAAAAGCACCCCTGAGCAAAAGAAACACATTTATGTAGGAAAAACATGCTGTAGCAAGCTTAAAAAGAAACCATTAACGCTTGCACTACATGTTACATCTTCAGTAACAGCCAACCTAGCAAATCTTACCCAAATCAAACTGTTTTTATTAAATTTAATATGTGTTCCTACAAGTTGGATATACAATTTAAATTAGGATTAATGGAAAATAATGACTGGACCAGAAAATCCTTAAGTATTAAAACAATAACAGTAAATATAATCTTATTCTCATTTGTTGTAAAGTTCAGCAACTCACCATGTTTAGCTTTGATGAAATAGTATTAACTGCTGTGACTATGTTCTCAACAATCTCGTCTGTTGTCATGCCTGTGTGCGCAAGACGCACCGTGCTAGAAAAGTAAGCAGCAGTCAGTTAATGAGGACAACAAGTAAAGAATTAAACATGGTGAATGTCTCAAAAGTTGTAGGGACAAGCACCAGTGGAGGAAGACGCTCATCTGGATACAATTGAGTTACTCTGGCACTGTGTTATCCCTTCACCAACACTCAAGGAGCTGGAAAGAGTTTGCAGAGGTGCCTTTTGCAGTAGATAATGGTTGAATTTACCAGCAGGAGCCTTTCTTTGTGACGTTGAATGTAGTCCCCTGAATGAGGCGCTCTATATTTCTGGCCACATGCTTGCTCTCCAGATCCACAGATAGTGGAACCCTGACGAAGAGGTAGCAAGAGAAACACAAAATAAACAGAGACAGGACTAACCTGGAATTCCTAGTAATTTTATGCTTCATGCAACTTCATACCACCATGTTAAACTAGCCTTGGGTCACTTACAGTACGAGAAAATTTTGGAACTAAAACTTAAAGGACATTTACATTCTTAGTACAAGTTTATCATTTTAATCAAGAACTTCCAGCTTACTTTTTCCGCTCATAAAAATGCTTCCCAATGTGCGAGGGTAAACGGCGGTGAATGCGCGCATCTGACAGAAAGATGTTGAAGTTGCCTAGCAGTCTTCTCTTGGCTTCAAAGGGCTTATATTCAGTCTTCAGGACTTTTAAGGGAATCACCTAACAAAAGAACAGCAAAACAAGTGATATTTAAATCACTTTTTGACAATCAAGTACTTTGCGTTTCAAAGGTTATAGGGACAAGATCCAACAAGGGCAGCAGCTTATATGGATACACTCTGAATCGCTCTTGCACTGTTTTCGCCCATGTTCCACCACTGAGACAGGACAGGATTTGCTGAGTACCAATGCAACACGCAACGCAAATTACAAATTTAATGCACACTTATTACCTCAGAGATATTTTTCAGGCCCCTCTGTGTGAGAAATTTCTTGTAGAACCTCTCTGTCTGATCAGCAGTCATGTTAGGTTCATCTCGAGTAAAGAGGCACACTTCAGTGGCCTCGGTATGGAGCCCATGAGGCAAAGGACTGTGTGAAATAAATAGAACAATCATTAAAAGGTATTTTAAAGAAGTTTTAAAACTGACAACCAAAACAAAAAAAACAAAAAAACAAAAAAAGAACACGTAAACAAATGTTCAGACCACGTTTTTTGCAGGTTCAAACACCACTGAAACTTATAATGAAGCCTGAATGTTTGCTATTTAACCATTACCATTTTAGGTAAATAATATTAAATAATCCAATAATGCCCAATATTCATTTTGTTTTTTGTGTGCATCTAGCATAGGTGATCTGCTCATGCATGTGAACATGTAAATTACAAGTTTACCTACAAAATGAAAACGCATTACTTTTAAAAATGCCATTGTTTTGTTCGAGATTTTATCAATTTTAACCTAATTATTTCTAAAACCCTGTACTGGTCAAAAATGTTCACCCATCAGGTCCTGTGCTTAACATGAGAGGTAATGTTTAACACACACACAAACAAACAAACAAACAAATAAATAAATAAAGAAAGGCTTGGCAAGTTAACACGTTATAGCATTAACATATTTACTCAACATCGTCTTTTTTTTTGTTACTATTTTAAATGTTAGTGGCTTTTTTGTGCTTGTGTGTGCGCACAGCACTACGTCTTGGCTGCCGTCAAGCAGGGATATACACACACCCACGTGTGCGTGTGTGTGTGTATTGTATATTTTATATATATATACACACACACATACACACACACATATATACATACACAAACACACACATACGGGGTATTCGAAATTGACAAAAATTAATATTACGATATTTTTCCGATAACGATATTTTAACAATTCAAAAAACTTATGTTGATGTTTTGCGGAACACCACAAAACATCAACAATGTTTGAAGAAAAAACATGTTGAATTTATTAATCGAATTTCCCACTTGTGGGACTAATAAAGGTTTATCTTGTCTTATCTTAAAAACAATCTGTGTGAACACTGAAATCAAACTTAAGTCGTTTTTTTCTCACCACAACTGAATTCTGACATTCAGTCCATTTACATTCTTGGTACAAGTTTTTCATTTTAATCAAGAACTTCCAGCTTACTTTTTCCGCTCATAAAAATGCTTCCCAATGTGCGAGGGTAAACGGCGGTGCATGCGCGCATCTGACAGAAAGATGTTGAAGTTGCCTAGCAGTCTTCTCTTGGCTTCAAAGGGCTTAATATTCAGTCTTCTGAATTCAAACTAAGTAGATTTTTTCTCACCACAACTGAATTCTGACATTCAGTCCATTTACATTATGGACTGAATGTAAATGCTATTATGTTAATTATTTGGTATTACAAAGCAACAACTAAAAATACGCCTGACAGGTCTGGGGACTGTGACGGTTGGCTGCCGCTAGAGGCCACCCGTTTCTGTAGGACATATTATTTTGGGACTTGTATTATGAAGGGTGCTAGGCCTGTAATCAGTAGTGATGTGTCATGCGCTCTAAGAACCGATGCTTTGTGGTGAATCAGAAGAGCCATCGAGTGAGAGCCGGGCCTCCCCCCGTTTTTTTTTTCCTATCGCTGCTCAGCTCTCTCTCTCTCTGTGGCTCAGCTCTGCTCACGGCAGAACTTTGTTTTGATTGGCAGCATGTCGGCCTTCTGGCCAATCACATGTGAGGATAATAGGAGGGGAAACTGTAAACAGCAAGCGTAAAATGTGAGCTGCGTTCAGTCTCGCGAGAGTGAACGTCACTCACGTGTACGTTCATAATTTGTGAAATGATTCGTTCAGTGCAGCGTTCTCGAAAAACAGGAACGTGTTCAATGAACGCCGTTCGTGCACAACATATACACACAACTATGATATATGGACAAAAGTATTTTAACTTAAAAAGCACATTATTTGTTTAAAGTATTTTTAACCCAAATGTTATTGCACTTTTGTTCATATAGCAGTACTTAATAAATAAGTGCAATACACTATTTGAATTCATTATTTAATTTAGCATATAACAGTGTGATTTATCGCATAAATCTATGCAATTAATTGCGATTAAACATGTCAATCGTCGCCCAGCATAAATTACAAATGTGTCTCATATA
>JBBJLS010089235.1:0-22573 GCA_037577275.1 Bryconaethiops microstoma
TGCTTGAATGATTCATACGTAGGTCACTGTGTGTCTTAACCAACAGAAACATTCCTCTGAAACTGGTCCGGTTCAGGAACTGGACTGGAAATGAGAGAACTTTGAAAGTCCTTCAGGAAGCCTGGAGAGCTGTTCCTCAAGACTACACTAAAATACAAGAAAATCTGTATTTGGAAGAAAAATATGAAGAAATATATGTATAGTTCCACTTATTTAAATGAAGGAAAAGTAAGAAATCATTAATATCAAATTATACCATGCCTGTGTTACCGCTGGCTATTTTTGTTTTACATTTGTTCACTAAATTTGGGATCTACATATATATTCTTATTCAAACTGCCAAGTTATTAAAAATGTTGTACCTAGTCATTATGAACCAGGAGAGTGAAATGTCTAATGTTTCATAAAGTGGAGTGAGTTTTAAAAAAAAGGTCTTGGTATAACAATTTAACCCTTTTTAGTAAAGGGGAAAAAAAATATTTCTGATATTTAATAATGATTTCTCAAAGCGGTTGGCACATTTGTTTAGATATGAAATGAATGTAGCAAGGAGATATAATGGCTAAAGGACTAGTGCAGAGCCAGCAACCTGTCTCTGAGATGAGAGATGGTTGTTGTTTTCAGGAGGTAACATTGTGATCACTCTCTATTGAACATCAATGGCTCCTCAGTGGAGATCGTCCAGAGCACCAAGTTCTTTGGTGTTCACATTACAGAGAACCTCACACGTACACTCAACAATAGCTCCATTACTAAGAAGACCCAGCAGCATCTTTGTGAGACTGAAGAGAGCACATCTATAAACAGAGACAATACAAAACATTCTCTGAAGGTACAGATCGCAACTACCATTTCAAATCCTAAGATACTTCAGAGGATAGGAAGCACAGCTGAGAAAATAATGTGGTCTCTCTCCCCTCTCCTTTCTCCCTGCTGCATCCACAAAACCACCAGCATTGTGGATGACCCCACATACCCCTCACGCACTCTCTTCCCCTTCCTCACATTTGGCAAAGGGTTCTATAGCACAGGGGCCTCCACTGCCAGAATAGGAAACAGTTTCTTCCCTCAGGCATTTGACTCTTCAATCAGAACTGAATCATAAACTGTACACACAAATACACAAACAGACCCCTGAACTGAACCTCTTACCTCTCCTATCACAATGCATATACACACTGAACTATTCCGCCTTAAACAAAACCAATTACACCCCAACTGCCACTGTAATTACCCTTCATTTATTACATACTGCACATTCTTTGTCCTGCTGCTGCTATTATGTGCACAGTTTTGACTTATTACTATGTACCTCTATATTTGCATTTTTGTACACTTAACAGTACACATTGCTATAATATAGTATCTGTCATAATATGTTATTCATTCAAACTGTCATGTAGCTGCTTTTGTCGACTAAGTGCTTTAGTTGACATAAACTCAATGTTTTGTCCTGTCGTCGCTCCTGTGTTTGTCATGAGCTCTCTCTATCTCTTGCTCTCTTTGCACCCTGTGCATTTTATCCTGTCTGCACATATGTAGTCTTATGGTGTTTTCTATTTTTGTTCTTGTGTTGCACCATGGTCCTGAAGGAACCTTGTTTCATTTCACTGTGTACTGTGTATATGGCTGAAATGACAAGAAACCTGCTTAACTCGATTCGACTTGACTGCATGCTTGCTCAGAAACTATTGCAGTTCATCCAACAATAAGGGCAGCATGGAGCTTCTTTCATATTCTGATAGAAGACACTGTAGAATACAGAAAGCTCACACATGTGCTCCATCTACACAGATGGATGGGAACAGAATGTAAATGCGTAAAAGAGAGTACTGCTGACAATATGTAAGACAGAGTTAAAGGAGCGGCAGACATAACCACACCACAAACAATAGCGTCCGTAAAACTGGAAAGAAAATGAAGAAAACTTCTTGTTAAATGATAGATTGTGGGTTGGCAGACTTCTAAGAGACGTGTCAGAAGACTGTCAGACAAAGAATGAGAGAAAGTGGAGGAGAAAGCACTGTTTTGAGGACAGCAGAAAAGGAGCGAGACAGGTCTGGATTGATTTGTCAGCAAACAAGCCCTTAATGGCCAGTCTTTTGTACTTGCTGAAGGCAAATCTTGAGCAACATCCTGACACAGTGATTTCAGAGAGGTATGTTGTACTTGTGGTTTTTAAGGGAGTTGTTTGTATATGGTCACTGAGGCAATGCTTGTGCAGAAATACATTGTCCAACTTGTTTATGTAGAGCAACAAGCTTTATGGACATAATATTGTTTTCAAAAAGACATTGGAGGCGGATCGACAGAACATCATTTTATAAAAAGCTTCTAAATGAAGCCCTGAAACTTCTGCATATGAGTTAAGATGCATATCCTCTTCAAAAAATTCCCAAAAGCATTCTTTGGTGTGATTCCACAAAACAATCACCTTTTTTTCCTAAAAACCTTTCAATTGATGTTTTTTTTGGAAGAATCATTTTGGGAAATGAATTAAAAGAACATCCACACAATGTAATGGTGGAGAAGAACTATACATCCAAGCCAAAAACTGTACAGGAACCCTTTTATTCAATCCAAGAGTGTGTAAGAAACTGTGTCTACAAACATGTATACCCCACCAGGTAGCGGTTTAAAGGTCTCACTCAGCCTATGGAAAGTGAGCGAGAGAGCTCTGATTCTGAGTGAGAGAACTCTGATAGAGAGAGAGATTAGCACTCAGAGAGAGAGAGAGAGAGAGAGAGAGAGAGAGAGAGAGAGAGAGACAGAGAGAGACAGAGAGAGAGAATGAGAGAAAAAGAGAGAGAAATACGAAAACTGAAAAAAAAAAGTCACAGGGGTCCATGACTCATTGCTGTCACACTCATTACACACATCTGCCTGCCTTTACTACATTTCCAGTTGCACAGATACAGCTGGCATTCAGGCAATAATGATCATATGAGAGGTGTTATATTTAACACAGAAATCAGATTAATGAGATTTCCCATTATACGGCTGTCAGATGCCATGTTTTTGACCAGGCCAATCTGATTGTGTGTCTTAAAGGGCCTATAAAAATAAATAAGTAAATAAGCAAGTAAGTAAGTAAGTGAGTCAGTAAGTAAGTCAGTAAAGGAATTAAGTAAGTAAGTAGGTAGGTAAGTCAGTAAGTCAGTAATTAATTAAGTAAATAATTTAGTAAGTAAGTCAGTAAGTATGTCAGTCAGTAGGTAAGTAAATAAATAAATAAATAACCATTTAAAATGTATAATTTACTCCACTGGCCTGTATATGAAAACTAATTTAATGCCTTAGCCTTTGGTTTGAAGTGATAAAAGATGTTGTTGCTGCGGTCAGTGTAACCACGTATTTTTCATTTCAGCTGTACTCTGTAAGAGGTGTAAAGAAGAGCGTCCAATCCAACCATAGACATTGTATATGACTATATTTTAGAAGTGCAATCATGTCATGAATGTTTTTGCTGCAGAAACATTATAATGAAAAGTTAATAAATGCAATAAAAGGAAGAAAATGGAGAGCTTAAATTTTTAATTCGCTGTTGCCTACGATTGTCTCCAGCTTCTCGTCGGGCCTAACAACCAGACTTTCCACACTGTGGTCCTGGCTTCCGCGCTCCTTTTGTCCGTTTTCTTGACTTGGCAACTCTGTTATTACTAATTGAAAAGGTGGTAAATTTTTAAAGCTTCCATTTCTACAATGCAAGAATGGCTGGCTGTCAGTAGCAGGTAGGAGGACTCTGAATGTGAGTGGAAAACTGGGTCTTAGCAGAGGTCTTTGGCCAGAGATGGTGATAACAATCATAATCATTCTGATGCTGGTATGTAATGCCCTTTTACACAACTCTACCATAGCTATAAAAAAAAAAGTCTGCACATCTTCTTGTATAATAGATTTTATTCATTTTACTCTATTCTGCATTGGACAAAAAAAGAAACGACATCACTATTAAATATCTGAAATAGAATTAGGCTGTCACCAAAAATTGTGTTAAGCATGATAAAATATCCTCTACTTCAGGTTCTTCAAAGAAGCCCCACGTCTCTTTATGCAGTTTTACACATTCTTGGCAATCTTTCAAGCAGCTCTGCTCAGAGCCACCTGGCCAGTGTTTCTAACAAGGCTGAAGAAGATACACAGATGCTGAACACTAGATGACTGCTGGAAATTAGCTGTTGAATTCATAATAATAAGAATGATAATAAGGACTAGAAGAAGAACACATTATTATTATTATTATTATTATTATTATTATTATTATTATTATTATTATTATTGTTATTATTATTATTATTAGCAGTAGTAGTAGTAGTATTAAGATTATCATATTTATAATCATTAAAACACAATAAAAGAAGAAGAAGAAGAAGAAGAAGAAGAAGAAGAAGAAGAAGAAGAAGAAGAACAACAACAACAACAACAACAACAACAACAACAACAACAACAACAACAACAACAACAACAATTACTATACACTCTATCACAGTGGTCTTCAAAATGCCCCTTAGGGTCCCACAGACAGTGCCCATTTTTCTCCTGTTTGTTTTAAGACCAGTGATCTAAATATATTACTAGCCATATTAGTAATTTTTAGTAATTTATTTAAGAATAATTTATACTGTATAATTTTGTTTAATACTTATAGATGTGTTTAGAGTTGGGTATCAAGAAGCTATTAAATGATCATTTTAATGATTTGCTGTGTGCTATTATTATCTTATTAATAATTGCTGGTTATCTAATCACCACATTTCAAAGATGAGCTGTTTTTGTTATTAATCAAATTTTATTATGAACTTCTCAGTTATCTACAGCCAGGGATGCAAATTTGATTTTACATCTATATACAGCGATTTAAACATAAAAGCAGGTAAACAAAACATGCTTACAGTCAGAGTCCCAAACCTGTCCTGAAATCTTATGCCTTACATGACAAAATTAAAACACAGAACCAAACAATAGTTCAGGAATTATGCCATGTCTTTTCTGATCTACATATTTAGTACAGGGAGTTTTATTTCCAGCCTTGTTCTTTCCATTGTCTGTCACAGAAATTTTGGCCTGATCTGAGCAGTACTAGTAATATTTTCTGCCACTTATTTATCGCACTTTTTTTTCCCTATCATCAAAAACAGCTTCGAGCTGGGGCTTGTCTTCATGCCGATGGCGAACTACAAAATGACGACACGTCCTTGGAGATCTATAGAGGAGCCAAAATTCAAAGCACGGGCAAACAATCAGCGTGCAGAGAATCGACATGGGAAATAACAAGGTTCAACAATGTGCAGAGTGAGTAAACTACTGGCAAGACACAGCAAACTGCTGAGGGAAGCTGCGGAGATGAGGGGGGGAAATAAGGAGCAGATGCTGGCAGTTCATAAGCAGACAACATGGCCACTGATAGGCCACTCTGGAGGAGGGCGCGCACACACACACACACACACACACACACATACACACACACACACACACACACACACACACACACACACTTTTTCATCTGTCGGTTCAAATCAATGGCATGCAACCTCTGTACAAATGGAGGATCTCTGTGCTCTAAACGCATCTGTTCCTATTATTTTGCCTCATTTGGGACCGTGTACACACACTGGTCCATTAGCTGGAAAACAAGCACTTGTGGAGCTCTGTATCAGCTGAGGTCAAAGTTGGAAAAATGTTTTGCAGAGCGGGGAGCCGATCCTGCAGGAGAAGAAAGCATCGAAGCCCAGCAGCGCTTCTGCACCCAGCAACAGAAGATTAGAAAGACTCTGCACCAGCAAGACCTGAAGAATGGAGTGCTTGACCATGGCCAGGCTGAGAAAATCAAAAGCATCTCAATAAGCCTCGCACCCCTTGCAGGAGAACCAGGTCAGGCTTTTGTAAGTAAGTACATACGAAAATATAGCAAAGTATGGGAAACTGTTATCCAATAAATTAAAAAATAAATTGACTGATTAATCACACTATTGAAGCAATCACACTACTGTTCTTCTTACGTTTTATTATTATTATTTTTTTTCTTTTTACTCCACCCCTTTTCTCCTCCGCGAAAAGACATGTGTCATGTAAACTCTGACACATGTCTTAGACCCATCCCTGCGCTTGTATTCACTTTATCGATCAGTTGATCGTTTAAAAATTCAGTTTTTGTGGTTGAGTCACCTCCGTAATGTACAGGAGAGAGAGCAGTGGAGTGAGTTATCCTATGAGTCTATATGGGACAAAAAATGAACGTGGCTATGTGAGCTTTCAGCCATCCTTAAGCATAAATGGCTTGGTAAGAGCTGGTGAATTAAAGCCCCCTTGGTGGCACAGTGGTAAAGTGCCAGACGTGGACTCAGAAGGTTACTGGTTTGAATCCATGGTGCAAGTATAACACAAAGGTTTTTGGCCTATAAAATGAATCTTTGGGTGTTTCCAAACACTGATTTTGTAGCAACCCCGCAATCACACTTTTCTCATGGACATTCATGTCGTTTTGGAATCTGGGTAAAAAAAACTGATCTGTGATTAGCTCCTCCCCACCAATTATTCATTTGCATATGAACTACTGGCCTCAGATCACCACTGAATTAAACTGTAAATTTTTTTGTTCATTTTTTGAGTCTAATTTTAAAAATGAATAAATGTACATAAACTCACCTAACACTGTAGAACCGTAGGCTTTTGTGGTCATACATTGTCAACTCTGTAGAATGTACAGCTTTGTAAATAGAATCGACATTAGAGTCTTGAAACATTTGGGGCTATAGTTCCGTTTTGTTGAGACGGGAGTGGTGTTGTTGGTTTGTGAGCTATAACTGTAGATGAAGAAGGGAGGTGGTTGGTCTGTGAATTGTGCTACCACATATCCATGAAATCTCAAACTTACGGATTTACATTTACGGCATTTAGCAGACACTTTTATCCAAAGCGACTTCCATTCCCTAACTACAGGAGACAGTCTCCCTGGAGCAACTTGGGGTTAAGTAAAAGTGTCCATTCTGTCATATGTGAACACACCACAGCACACAGTGTGAACAGCACAAAATTCTTCCTCTGCATTTAACTCATTCACCGAGTGAAGCAGCGGGCAGCCAGGAACACAGCGCCTGGGGAGCAGCATGTAGGGACGGTACCTTGCTCAAGCGTACCTCAGAGGTGCTTAGGAACCCACGACTTCCTGATCACAGGTGAATGCCCTACCCACGAGGCTACCAGCTTAAGGGTCTTGCTCAGGAACCCAGTGGTGGTGTTGAAGGTAGGATTCGAACCAATGACCTCTTGGTTCAGAGCCAAGTATCCTACTCGCTAGGCAAGCTCTAGGCCATCAGATGATTCTTTTTTGATTATAATTAATGCTGGGCAATGATTAAAATAATAAAATGGATGTTTTTCAGCAGTGTGTTTTTTGTGGTAAACCGTTTTAAATTTACTGTCTTTTACATACATGATTACTCTGGAATAATTTATTGCACAAATACGGGACCTAGATGATCGTATAGGATAAATCTTCTCGATTTCAGTGATATGTGTATCATGCATGTGTGTTACTCCTGTCGCGAGTTATGAGTCTGAGACTAAAGGTTACAAAAATGAACACAAAATGCGTTCATGGAGTTCAAAAGTTTAACAGCAGTGTTCCCTTTAACATAACAATATCTCTGTGAATCTCAACTTAAATATTAATGTAATCAAATCAAATATAAAACCAAAGCTATTTGCCACTGCAGAGCATTCATGTTTTATGTAGTTTGTTATAGAAAAACAAGTTCCCCTCAGAGTCCAGAGCATGGAGGTGGAACCATTATAGCAGATTTTCAAAGTAAAAGGATTAAAAAAAAAACTGCATTAACAAGCTATAAAATAATTGTAGGCATTAAGTAAATAATGCGTTAACGCGATGATTTTTGACATCTGAGACTATTCTTTAAACATCCAAGGCTGTAGCCCTGGATCCCCAGGCCTAAATTCGCTCTTATTTGTAAACAGTTGGAAAGTTTGATAGTGTCACACGTACCAGAACACGTGACGTCGATCGGGACCGGAAGTGACGTCACGCAGTGGGTATATAAACAGGAAGAATAGGTGAGTCTGTACACAGACATTGAGTTATCCACTCAACCCGTGTCGCCCGACTACCACTGGTACCGTGAGTAAACTGGATATCTTGCGCTCTTTATATATCTCTCTGTGTACGTGTAAGAACTCAGGTTCCTTTGGTGGGAACCTCTACTCCTCTTGGAGCGTTCTTATATCAACTTGCGTGAGTTACCGGCTCTCTCGTTGGTATCCGCGATTGGGCTCTTCCCTCACGCTACAGCTGGGCGTCTACTATCAACTACATTCTCTCACCTGACAGATAGCAGTAATAATTTAGACTAGCCTAGTAATTTACAACCAGCTAAACTTTTACTTACATAAAAAAATGTTTTTTTTATTAAGATTTGTATTTTTCTCATCATTTGATTTGAAAAAAAAAAAAAAATTATATATTATATATATATATATATATATATATATAAATAAATATAATTTTTTTTGTTGTTTTTTTACAGAGTGCAAATTTACAGGTGGCTGGCAACCTAAAGATAACTTAACTGAAAAGGTTCCAACCCCAGACTGTTTCACACTGGTTATATTCCATCACTGTTTGTGGCAATATTTCTGAAGGAGTCATTTTAAAAGAAAAGGAGGTAAATATTCTGAACCTGAAAAGCATGTAACTAAATCATATTCCAAGTCATGCTAGTCAATCATGAAACATACCAGATTGTAAAAACTGACTGGCATTTTCAAACAGAGTAAAGAGAAATGGAAAAAGTAAGGGAACATATGAGATTGGGAGATTCTGATAAGTTGATGTGACTGACCACAGCTGTGGAAAATACAGGTCTTTGACTCTGAAGAGTCTTCGCTTTTTAAAAATCAAGCTGAGTATTTCCCTGCCAAGCACTTGAGAGAGCTGCTTTTTCCCTAATGGCTGAAGGAGAGGAATGCACTTATATGGCATTGATAAGACGAGAAGGAAGAGTCAGGGATTTGTGACCATGTATAGAAAAGAATTTTTTTATCTCTCTCTCTTTCTCTCACTCACTTAGCAATTAGCTACAGTACGTACAGTAAGGGCTGATGTTGGCTCGACGGCATGAGGCCCTGTGAGCCTGTTTGTACCTCTCTGTCAGTTAAATATGTTTCACCTCTCAGGTCAGCATGATCTGTGAGCTGCAGCCAGTACCGGAGTGTGCAGTGTAATACTTCACCACAGACAACCATTAGTGCGCAATGAAAAAGCTAAAGTAACCCCGGGCCTATTTTAACTCAAAGCAAGGCCATATTCCCTTTTCTTGACTCTGTGTAGCCCATCTGACTACTTTAAAACCATACACACAACTGACCTATCACCTTTCACATAATCAGCTTTGTGCCTACCTGTTCAGTGCCACCCAGATGGGAATAAAAACAAAAAAATGAAAAACTTAACTGCAAACTTAGCTAAACATATTCATGTGCTTCAAATATATCCATCATTTCTTATATTTGTTTGGCTAGGAGTTAATTAGTTTAGGTAATAATTTTCAATATTTAATTGTTCTGTTTTTCAGAATTTATGCTATATTGTGACTTGTGTGCATGACATTTTCCAAAATTAGAATCTGAAAACTAACTCAAGAATTGTTCAACTTACAGATATGATACATACCATAGATGATTGATGGCATTGAGATCTTGGGGATTTGGAGACCATGTCAACACACTGAACCTTTTGTCATGTTTCTCAAACCAGACCTGAACATTTTTTGCATTATCTTGCTGAAAAAGGTCACAAGCCATAAAGAAACACTGTTACCATGAAGGGGTGTATACAGTCTGCAACAATGTTTAGATAGGTGATATGTGTCAAAGTAACATCCACAAGAATGCAGGACCCAGGTGTTCCCATTGCCCAGAGCATCACACTGCCTCCACCAGCTTGCCTTCTTGCTATAGTGCATCCTGGTGCCATCATCAGGTAAGCAACAGTCACACGGTTAAAGTTTTCAATCAGAAATTTAAAAGTGATTTGTTCCTGTTTTCAATTACAGCTATATAAAATTTATTTTTTCTTTTTACAATTCCCAGTTAAGTTGTTTTTCCATTTGAAAAGCCTGAGGCCACAGCCATGTAGTAGAGAGGCTGGAAATGCAACCTGGCCTTATTGAGACGTCCAAAAGCATTTAAAATTTAGAGAAAGATTTCCGTCTTTGGCTGCCCACAAGACGTCAAACTACCACATCTCTTAGAAGCTCCACATTACACCTCGGGCATATCTACTGAGCGTCTGTTCACCATTAGATGAACTGTGTGTAAAATGGAAGTAGACTGAGGACATCTCTCTTAAGGTTGAAACGAGTGCAGAAGAACAAAAATCAACCTGAAATACAAATCTGTTTTTGTTTCTTTTTGCACATAAGCTTATTCCTCATTTTTCTACAACATGCATCCACGCCAGAAGTGCAACAAAGGGTAAATTGTCGTCATATGGAAGTTCCCGCGGTTTGTGTTTATGCTCGAGGTGTCAGACGTTATGCTGAGCTTTGTTTGGTGTTTCACGTAGAACCAAAGTTATTGTAATTTAAAAATGTAATGATACTAACCTTTACTGGGGCTTTAAAAATGGTGTTGCATGCAGAAACCCATACAGAACAAAAATGAACAAATTTCTTTTATTTTAGATTTTGGATCTTTGAACCCGGGAGAACTTTCAAGACAGTCTCCGCCCACAAGTGGGTGGGGAAAATCCACAGAGGGAGGGGTTCCGGAGAGCGGCTGAGTGAAAGAACAGCAAACGGCGAGCGTGTAGGAGAGCATATACTGGTTTTAGACTGATTTACACCCTTTATATTTACTAAAATCAGCTATTACTGATACACTCTTCTGAGGGTTAAATAGCATCCTTATTTTTTTAAGGGCTCCAGTTTTTGGAGCATCTTTGTGAGCAGTCATCCATACAAGGTGTGATTCCAAGACGAGGTTATGATAACCAACCACTCTTAATAAGCTTGCCATAAAGAGTTATTTGGAGTGATGTCATTGAAATACCTCTGAGTTCCCTAAAAAATTTTCAGCAGATTGGTGGATGCATCTTCAAAAATTAGTTTTGCTAATTAGTTGAGATGAACCTTTTAAATATATTTCAGTTAATGTAAAGTTTCTGTAAAGTGTTTTGCTAGAACCACAAGTCAAAACACACAACACACTGCAAATTTTGATCTGTGATCAGTGATAAAATGCTGCTTCTACCAATATCCTCTGCTGGAAGGAATCAATGAGTCCATCTGATTGATGTCCAATGCACAAATAAGGAAAGGTGCACAAAAGGACAGCAGCTGGCATACACTGTGTGAACCATAAAGAGAAAACTTCCCACTACTCTTTGTTCTTTCACAAAGAAAACAATGGTTCTTTCTTTTTTCTACCTAAAGATTAAGCAGAAGCTGCTTGGAGAGAGGGGGGCTATAGCTATCTGCTATAGCTCATGTGTGTTTGTTTATGTAATTGAAAAGAGAAGCTTGCTGCGTAATTTATACAAATGCATGTGGTCTGGAATGGGGTCTTCACTTTACATTGTATAAATGGGTGGCACATCTTCATTTTACACTTATACTATTGTTTATTGTCTATTTTTTTTATTCACTATTTCCTCAGGATAACTGAAGTTCTTTCTTACCTTATCTTATCTGTATATATTTTGTACAAATATATACAGATTGTTTTGTTTTTTTTTCTCTCACCCTATATATGTTGTATGTCTGTTATCGTACCATTTATGCTCTGTGAAGCTTGGGACACAAGCATTTCACTGTACCTGTGTACCAGCGACATGTGATATGGCATTAAAAAGTGATTTGATATGTTTTTATTTGATTCGATTTGGAAAGTAAAAGACATAAAAAAAGGAGAAATCAGAACAACTATTATAAACTAAGGAACAAACTAGGAAACTAGAGCAGTGCAGGAAACACTGAAGACCATGAAACATGGCACAAACACACAATGAATCACAAAGGCACAAAATGAAACAGATGATATAAAAAGCAACAAGGCAACTGGGACCAATGATACATGGGAGAAATAACTAGAAAAGGGACTTGACAAGAAGGAGGAGCAGTTCACTAAGACGAAGGCACTGTCCAGGTGAAGTAGACTGGAGAAAGGCAAGAAGGTGAATTAGTGCGAAGAAAGAACATAAACAAACACAAGCGAATGGCTAGGAGAAACAAGCACAGGACTAGGGAAGAAGACCAAGGGAAAAGGCAGGAATGTTACAATCTGGCTTGATTTCCTTCCCTAGCTATGTGCTTTTGTTTGTTCATGTTCTTTCTCCACACTTTTTCTCTTATTCACCTTCTTGTCGTTCTGCAGTCTACTTTACCTGGAGTGTGCCTTTGTTTTGGTACGCTGATCCTCCTTCTTCTAGTTCCTCCCACCTTCAAGAAACATCATCAGGAGAGAGATTTCTTAGGGGAAAATCTCATTCCGGACTCCCGCAAAAATCGAAGTATGTTAACATCACATGCATCATCAGTTCCATTTTTCCACTTTGCCAGAGTGTCCCTTTAACGTATCACTTTACGCATGCCGTGTATCACAAGGGCTGGCTGTAAATGGCTGAGAGCTATGACTACATAATGGTGTACAGCTTTTTGGACCTCGGGCATACACAATTCGAACGAACCAGATTAAATTGAACTTTTTTGAACATGTTTGCTCTATACATAAAATCTCAGTACATTAAAATAATGTTAGACAGATATCCAGACCAGTTTAATAGCTGTTGTTTGTTATGATGGCTTTACAAATACAATCTCTGGTTAACAATTATGGGCTATCTAAGCTATTTTTTAGAGCCAATTGCTCATTCACAAACAGTAAAGTGTGTGTGTGTGTGTGTGTGAGTCCTTATCAATAGAAACATAGTTGCTGGGTCTAATAGCTTTTTGAACGTACTATTTAATCATATAAAGGGCTCCTTTATGGCATAAAATGTTCTTATCAATACAAACTTAGCTTCTTTCTAATAGCTTTCTCAACCTACTATTTAATCACATTAGGTCTCATACAGTCTCTGTAAATGAACAAAACCATTTTTCAATTTTGCACTAATCTGTTGAGGAACGTTATGCTGGGGTAGGAATGCAAGCACTGATTTCTTTGCGCTGCTTCACATACCCAAAACAGAATTCTGTTAAGCTTTTCGGAGGGTGTGAAAAGTAAGGCCCGGCAGTTCATTAAGGCTTTTGTCAGAGCATCTCTTTCTCTCTCTCTCTCTCTCTCTCTCTCTCTCTCTCTCTCTCTCTCTCTCTCTCTCTCTCTCTTTCTCCTACATTGGAGGGAAACATTCTCTTATGGATTATTACGCTGCCGGAGAAAGGAAGAGCAACTGGAGTGCGAGGCTTTTTTAATTAATAATTGCTCATGTACCACTTCTGAAGGACTCATACCAGCCCGTGTACCCAGGCTTGCCCTAATAAGTGCTCTTTAAAGTCTTGGCTACAGCAGGCACTGCTCACGCCATTTAAGCTCAACATGCTTTTAGCATTTGCATCGAGCTGCGTCACACGTTCCGGCTCTCGCGCGGGAGCCTTCCCTGCACTTAGCTGACACTCGCTACAAGTTAATATGTTTTATTGTTTTGGAGAGATGTCTCGTGGCCAGACAGATCGTGATGCCATTTTCAAAGCAACCCTTAAAAGTAAATGCTGGCGATAACAAAGGCACAGTGTAAGCAATACAATTTGTTTTTCACCCATAGCTTTTTGCAACTCCAGTGTTGTAACTCTAATAACAACTGTTCTTAAGATACCTTTTATTATTTACACTTTAAGGTAATACTTTACAGTAAGACTGCCTTTATAAAGGGTGTGTAAATGATTTATAATCAGGTTAATTAAGTTATAGAGCATTCATAAATCATTAATAAACAGATATAAATATGTTATAGCAGTTATATTACATTAATGCAGGTTCTGTTTGGCAAAATCTTAGATTTTGCTTGCTGTTGAGCTTATCTTGTTTCTTTTTCAGGCAGAATCATCAGGTCTTTGGTAGCATGCTGCTACCGTTAAAACACCAGATCTGGCCAAATATTGAGCCTGTTATAATTAGTTTATAACTGCTTATTAATAATTTATAAACTGTCTACAACCTAATTAACAATCTGATTATAAATCATTTATAAACCATTTATAAGCTTAGTCTTATTGTAAAGTGGTACCGAGTGACATGAAAAAATACTACAAAAGCAAATGTTTATATTGTGGTCTTTTTCTTTGTTCAGTTTAGCCCAAATGAGGTGCTTCTGAATATTTATTTTAGATCTACTCATTACAACCGAATAAGTCGGTAACTTGATGTCTATTTAGTGAAAGCAACTGATAATTGTTTGTTTGTTATAAGACACAATAAACAGTTTGCTATGACTTTTTCTAAATGAGTGAAATCCAGGCAGAAATCTTATTAGTGCTTAATTGGAAGAATTAAATTCCTGTTGGTTCTAAATAATGTTCTTTAATTTTTATTACTTTAGAGCTAATAAGAGTTTATTAAGTCACTCACACTCATGTTCTAAAGTGAAGCATATTAATGGCTTCAAAGCAATAAACAAAATTTCAATGAATCAATTTGCATTCTAATGGAAAGGTCTAACAGTTTCAGGGAGGTTTCATGGCCTTCTGATAGCCAAAAACATGCCGGCGGGTGATAAATTTTACCACATTTTGAAATCCAAATGTGGATAAAATTGATCTCTTCTATGGAAGAGATTTCAGTGCTTTTTCCCATCAAAATATTGTGAATAGACAATGAACTTCAGCCTCAAATTAGTAAAGTATTAATGACTTATTAAACCAGGTCATTTAACACTACCTACTTACCATACTTACTGTACAGGTGTATATTTTATTTGTGAAGGTATGAACAATGTAAATGTACCCTCAAAGATATAGTTTGGTTGATTAGAACCAAATGTGTGTCTTAAAGAAATGACTTTTTTTTAAATAAGAAGGCTGCAATCAGGGCAGGGTTTGCGGAGTCAGAGCAGATCCATAAGTGTAATGCAATGATTAATTATATTAATTTTGTAATTATTTTCCCTAAATAAAGGAAGACCCTTTAAAGACCCTTGATGGTATCATGCCAGTGACAGTTCAGTACCCACAGTGTACAACTTGCAGGAATCAAATTTACACTTCTATGATGTAAATAGAGTAATGTGCATAGCAAAATCTTAACAAAGGGTTTATGTATGAATGTATTATTACAGATCATAATAAATAAATCTTAATGCAGAAAAACACCAACACTTTATGAGCAAAAAAACGGGTTTAAAAAAATCTGTTTGTATCGTGGATTCGAATGGGGATCTTCAGATTCAGTGGTCAGCGTCTTACCAAGCCGTTTATGGTTAAGGACGGCTGAATACGTAGTCTTTTTATAACTGAACTCAGCTTTAGTGTCTTGAAGTCTGTTAATGAGTGTGCTGTATGGTTAGCTTTGTCCCTTGTCGAAAGCTAACCACACATTTTGTCCCTTGTCGGCCGCCTTAGCCATGACATCACAGACTCTCTCTCCGACACACATTTTGAAGGTGACTCGACCATCAGCTCTCTCCCCATATATTGCAAATTGTCACATTTTCCCCTTCTCCTCAAATAAGGACAGGCACTTCGGCAGATATTCATGCGGCTATAATTTTTATTTATAAATCAAACATAGGGCACGAGGGCCAAAACAAAAAGGAGAAAAGGCAAGTACTCTTTACACGAGCCAGGCCGACGGTGGACGGTGGAGTTACAACACTGGAGTTACACAATCAACTCAACTCAGCTGTAAATTACACATCCCGTGAACATTGTCAAAATAAAAGCCCCAAAAGCCCCAAACACACCCTTTACCCAATGGCGGCCTCTAGTGGCCACCAAAACGGTCACCATCCTCAGGCTTACCAGGCCTGACAGTATCCCCCCTCCTAGAGCGCCCCACCAGGGCACCCACGACCCCCTTCAAGGGCGGAGGAGGGGAAGGCGGCGGCAAAGGGCAGAATCCCGTGGGTTCCACCCGGCCGACATCCTGGCTGATGCTCTGCTCAGCCATGGCGGCCGAGGTGGATTCCATGGGACGCTCCCCTTTGAGATTCCCTGACCACACACAGGGTGCTCCCATCAGGGAGCCCCTCACTGTCCTCTGGGGCTGGAGGTCAATGGCCAGCTTATATGGCTGATGGGGTGGCAAGGCGACAGCTTTACTCTCCCTTAGGTCCCGGTATGGCTTGGGGATGGTTTCAGCATCGACGTCAGGGGCTGTGGACTTCCCAGAGCACATCCCAGCCGACGCTGGAAGACAGAGATTCTGACAGGCCGAAGGATTTTTGTTGAGTCCAGGAGATGATGGGGTCATGTGTCAGCAACCAAGGGTGACCCAGGATCATGGGAGGTGCGGTGAGATGGGTGACCAGGAAGGGAATGTGTTCTTGGTGCTGGTCCACGGTGAAGTGAAGAGGAGGTGTTTGATGAGTGATGGGACTGTTCCTGAGGGGTCGACCGTCAACGGCTGTGATGGTGATAGGCTGGGATAATGCCTTCACCCCCACAACCAGCTGGACAGCAAAAGAATGGTTGATAAAGTTGCTAGCCGCCTCTAAAATCAACAAAGGCGGTGACAGCAACCCGTTTGTGGCTGAGCTGAATGTGAGTCTGAATGGTGAAGCGGGAAACGTTCAGAGTCATGAAGGTAGCAAGGACTGGACCAGGTGAGTTCCTCCCCCTATTCCCCTGGACAGATCGGGAGTTGCCGGCGGCATAGTACGGGGGATTGGCCACAGATGAGCTGTATTATTCCTTCCAGTTCATCAAGGAGCTCTCACCCGGCGAGTTCATCCTTTATACGAGGAGCCAAACCCTCGTAAAAGGCCGTTCACAATGCAGAGTTACCGAAGGTCGTCTGCACGGCCAGGGTATGAAACTCTGCAGTATAGCGGCTCACAGAACGGTCACTCTGCCGCAGGTAGTACAAGCGGAAGTCTATCACCACCTCACTGTCAGGGTGCAGGAAAGCGGCCTTGAGCTGATGGGTGATTTCCGGGTAGGAATAGCAGGAGTCCAAGTCAGACCTCAAAACCATAGTAGCCCACTCAGCTGCCTTTCCAGTGAGAAGGGAGATGAGAAGTGCAATCCTGCTCCGATCTGAAGGGTACCTCTCTGGCTGAAACTCAAATAGCAGATCGAGATTAGTAATGAACACCTCGCACTTCCCGTCTACACCATTCCACTTATCGGGGAGTGCCATTTTTGAGAAGGGACATGAAACAGTAGAAGATGATGGCAAAGATAATGGGATGGGCGGTTGGGACACTGGCGCCTCAGCAGCTCGGTCGGATTGAGCACCCTCCACAAAGCTCAGCAACCTCCTGTCTAAGGCTGATAATCTCAGGTCTGAGTTCGCTAATCTCGACCCCCTGCTGATTAACCAGGTTAACCAATGCAGCCCAGTCCGCTGGGTTTACTACCGTGGGCTGGTAGAATTACGCATGTTGTTCTATGAATGCTCAATAGAGTTAAGATTCCCACCGGAATCAGCAGTCACATACACACACACACAGGTATGAAACAGAGGTGAGTACTCACGGTTACCAGAATTGAAGATTGGGAGGTGAGTAGACGACTCAATGTCTGAGCGATGTGAATCTACCTACTTCCTGTTTATACACCCAGTAATGCGTGTCATTTCCATCGACCCATGTGCATCATGTGACTGGTGTGCATAACAACTATAAGGGCAAACATATGTGGACACTTGCTTAGGACACATCTATGAGTTTGTTGGACATGCTATTTCATCACCATGGACATTAAAATAGCATTCAGAATCAGAATCAAAATAAGAACTTTATTGATCCCAGAGGAAATTGCTTGTTACAACTGCCCAGACACACAGAGATGCAGAGAGATAAACAAAAAAAAATATAAGGTCCAATAAAAACTCAATATGAAATACATTATGGTATATACACAAATGTTGGGTATAGATACTATAGATAAGTAACTTACAGTTAAGTGAATTACTAATAACACAAATTGTTCCTAACTGTTCCATAATAGAGACCAGTAATATTGACATAAGTAGTGATATTCACATGGTAAGACTATTGCACATAAGTTATTGCACATAATGATAATATTTTAGCACTTGATAAGAAAAGTGCACGATATTGCATATGATAGACTTTTGCACATAAGAATAAAATAATAATGCACATAATGATAATGATTTAAACCTGATAAGAAATTGTACAATAAAGTAGCACAGGGTATTGCACAGATTATTATGTGGCTGTGTGACAGAGGGAGGAGCTGCAGAGTCTAATGGCTGTGGGGAGGATTTTCTGTGCACAACAAAGTAGCATCAGGTTATACGTTGACTCCCTTCGCAGCTATAACTGCCTCCACTCTTCTTGGAAGGATTTCCAGATAATTTTCTGTTTCTGTGGGAAATCAGTGCACATTCAGTCAAAAGAGCTTTTGTATAACTTTGAGTGAGATAGCCTGGCTCACAATTAACATTCCAGTTCATTCCAAAAGTGTTGTGTTGGTTTGAGGTCAGGGCTCTGTACAGTACACTGGAGATTCTCCTCACCATACAGGTCAAACCATGTCTTTATTGACTTCACTTTGTACACAGCGACACAGTTAAGCTGGCACAGGAAAATGCCTTCCTCAAACAGTTGCCACAAATTTGGGAGCATGTAATATTCTAAAATGTACTGCTGGCACTATACATTCTGGTAGATAGCATTTACCTGGCGTCCTCCAAACCCATCAGTGTGCCAGATAGTAAAACATGATTCGTCACTCCAAGGAACACATTTCCAGTGCTTCAGAGTCTAGTGACTCTAGTTTTACCCCACTCGAGCTGACGCTTGGCATTGCGCATATTGATATTAGGCTTGTGTGCAGATGCTCAGCCAGATTTCAAGAAGCTCCCGGCACTGATGTTGTGCTGATGTTGCTGCAGTGAGTGATACAGCACCCTGCGGTCCCACTATATGAGTTTGTGTGGCTTTTCCCTGTGGATGAGCTTTTCATAATAAAAACCTTTACAGTTGACAGAGGCAGAACTTGCCAGGCAGAAATTTCATGAACTGACATGTTTCAGAAATGGCATTCAATTACAGTGCTAGGTTTAAATGTACTGTAGGTTTAAGTGCACAGTGCAGTGCAACAAATGGAAAATCATTGTCATACAGCCAAACAGCTCCTTGTATGGAAGTTCCCCCAATTTGTGATGCTCCAGGTGTCAGATTCCTATTGTTATTGTCATTTAAAGTACATGTAATAATAATTACAGGGTTTTTTTTTTAATGGTGTCACAAACAAATGAACATAAAGAACAAAAATGGCCCAAATTTCTTTTATTTTAGGTCTTAGAAACAACACAAGATCTTTGAACCCGGGAGAAGTTTCAATATAGTCTCCGTCCACAAGTGGGTGGGGAAAACCCGCAGAGGGAGGGGGTCCGGAGAGCGGCTGAGCAGTGGTGCGCGGAGTGAAAGAGCAGCAAATGGCGAGCATGTAGGGCAACAAACACCAGTTATAGATTGTTTGTTAAGATCAGATTTTAATAATTCAACCTGATGTCTAAAAGGTTAAAACTAGTTCACTTTTTAGCATGACCCTTTTCTGACAGTGTTTGTCAAATGCTACGTAGATTGTATGGCAATTACTGATCTATGGATCGAGTAACAAAGCAAGTAACATATAAATAATTTACAGAAACATTGTGGTTCAGAATGGGTCTGATTAATAAATATTTTTTGCAAGCTAGGTAGGGTGGGATAGCTCTCATAGCAATTTGGGTCATGAAAAAAAAAAGACTCGAACATCACTAATGGCTATGCCACAGTCCAGGCAGTCAAAAGTTAGAAATCATAATTATTTTATTGCAATACATCTTTAAACATCATAAGAAAGTTGTATTGCGACTCAAGTATTGTCATAATATTGTGCTGTGGGGCTTCTAGTGATTCCCACCCATACAGTTAGGACCATTCACAGTGAGAGGGCGAAGTCTTGCTCACAGTCAGACTGGAGGGCAGTGTAATGCTAAAATATATACAGGAAGAATGGTATGAATTCTTGCAGAGCTGCATCCCTCACGTCTTGTTAGCAGCCTTTGCAATGCAAGCAAAGCGAATTATTAGTGAATTATTCATAACTACAGCATCCAGAGTGTCACCAGGTTAGGCACGGCTATAATGTTCTGTCTCCCTCTTCCACCATAAGCCTAATTATAGCCGGGAAGCGCTGGTGTCTCTGTTACCCCCCAGGCCATGAGGGTGGAAGGAAGGGACTTGGAGCTTCTTTGCAGTCACACTTTCACTACAGAGCAGACTTGAGAATGTCTTTCACACTCTCGGCTCTGGAGCTGACACCATGGCAAAGCGTCTGTTACAGCAAGAAGTGTTTTGAAACGGGTTCCACATCCGAAAGCCTGCTGACTCATTCATGACCAAAAATGGGCTGTTTGCAAGAGGACTGTAAATGAAGGTGTCAAAAAATTTCACTGGGGCGAGGGCATAAGAAGCACTTTGGGATCCCTAAAGAACATTTCAGTGGACAGTTCTTTAAATAACTATTCTCATAGATGACATAGCAATGAAAAACTATTTTAAACTTAAACTAAATTCAATGTAATGTAAAGCTTCTATAATACACGAAAACACCTTACTAAGACTGTAGATCTGAGGCAAGAAACTAAATTAAATGAAACCTCTACATCTTTTGAAAACTGCATAAGTATTTTTTTAACACTGGAATCTTTAATAGTCAGCAGAAAAGGGATGAGATAAAAACCTCAACTCCTGGAGGGTTATTGTTCAGCACAATTTAATGATTTCTCTGCTCACACCTGATTCAACTCATGCTATTTGACCATGGAACCTGTCAATCTATGCTGGGCACCAGACCCTCCAGGACTGGAGCTTTCCACCCCAGGTTTAAACCAACAAACCTTTATTGGTTTCAGGAAAAGATTAAAAGTTTACTTGAATTGTAGTATATGCAATAAAGGTATTCCAGGCACTGTTAAACATATGGTTTGGGACTGTCAGGAAGTTCAATCATTCTGGAGGGAGGTAACCTTTATTTTGTCTGAATTATTAGAACTAGATATTCCTCTACAACCAAGCTTATTGTTGCTTAATGAAGACTCACAGATTGAATGTTCTGAGAAACAACGAAAAGTGTGGCTTGCAGGTCTAACAGCACCAAACCTTATTGTACAGAGGTGGCTATCCCCACATACATTTTCTATTAAAAAATGGTTATACTTTCAAGATGTTATAATGATGGAACTGTCTACTGCAAGGATCCATGGTGCAAGAGTTTCAATGATACAAATGTGGGAAAGCAGTGCAGGGGTGGTTACAGACTTACTTGTGAGTAGTACAATGAAATGTCTCACATGCTTTATCTTTCCTTTTTTAGTTTCCCGTTGTTCTTGGTGTAATTGTGTCTTAGGCTAAATAACATGCTTTGAATACTGTGGGTTTTGTTTTTGTTTCTTTAGTGTCATTTATGTCTTGAGTCATTGGGTCATGTTACTGGTGTCTGAGGTTGGGTTGGGGTGGGCTGGGGCGGTCACTGATATGTTGTTTTTAATCATGTGATCTTGGTTTTTATAAATAAAAACAGTGAAAGGTAAAGTTTCTACCAGCAAGTCTTCTTGCTGCAAATAAACAAAATGCTTATGTTATGGTCTCAAACCAGTACACAAGATGATGTCATGTCTCGACCAGTAGAGGCTGCTACTGTTAATTGGGACTTTTATTATGATCTGTTGTCTAGTCACGTTTGTCAGCTGTCTTGTGTTTAGTTAAGTGATTGTAAGGATTGGTTCATGTTCACGTCATGTATTCAAGTTCTAAGAGTTCTTGTCTCTGGGCTGGTCAGCCCTCACAGATGCCCTCACAATTACCCTCACATTACCTGTTCCTTATGTCTCCTCTGTTTTATGTATGCTTTGTGTTTAAAGCCCCCGTGCCTCTTTGTTTTGTGTATGTAGAGTCTGTGTTTGTAATAAAACCATCAATGGAACTTGCATTTGTGCCTCACCTCATTCCCTGAGCATGCTGCGACATGACAGAAGAGGGATGGATGTAAACCAAAAGATGCAGCAGTGTGTGTGTGTGTGTGTAGGTATTAGTAACCTTACTGAAATCCACTATTATTTTAGTTTAAATTGTCATTAATTTTATTACAATATTCTTTAGGGTTTTAATTCTTCCAGCTACATATAATGGAACAGGCAATGCATATAGCTCCTTCACTAGTTAATAAAAAGTGCTGCTCTTCAGCCATGGGAAACCCCATGATTTTAAGAGCCATTCTTAAACTTGCAGTGGGTACGGAATGTATTCAGACCCCCTTAAATTTGTCACTCTGATATATTGCAGTCATTTGCTATAATCATTTAAGTTCTTTTTTTTTCTCATTAATGTACACACAGCACCCCATATTGACAGAAAAACACAGAATTGTTGACATTTTTGCAGATT
>JBBJLS010089289.1:0-22556 GCA_037577275.1 Bryconaethiops microstoma
AACCCTCACTAGAACCGAACTAATAATTGCTAGTGGAAACTCAAACTTGTTATATTATAACAAAAATATAATTTACTAATTTTGTAACATAAATATTAATGTAAAATAAGGTACATTTCCATATAAAATAAAACTGCATATATTTTTTTGGTACTATCCAGAGAACACAAAGAAAGACTGCTGTACTCAGAGGTGGGACGTTTGAAAGTAGCCAGTCCGAAAGCGTTATTCATTTCTTGTTGCTGCTGATTGGCTGCTGCCCTATGACGCATCTCTGGCAGCTGTAGTCCAGAATTCCTGCATGATAACAGTTCTCCTGCGTCTAGGGTGTTCTCTTGTTTTTCGTTTTTGTTCTTCTTAAAGCCCTGTACTTTTATTACTGTAAATTTAATTAATTCATTACTGTATTTACCTGCTTATACCAAAGAAAACCACAGCACATACCAAAGAAAACGCAAGTGCATGAATTACAGTACAATATTTATAAGGGTAATATCGGTATTTTATATTCAAGCACTGTGGAAGACAGCAGTTCAGTGTAAAAACAAATTTTCTGTTGTTTTTTTTAAACTGAGCAGAAGTAGAACCACAGGTAATGACACAGAGCAGATACTCTGACATTAAGGTGAAATGGCAACATCTAAATCTAGCTCTTGGAATCATTCATTCATTAATTCATTTTCTGTAACCGCTTAATCCTTACTAGGGTCGCGGGACAGCCCACAGCAGGATGGGTCTTGGAATCTAATTGCTTAAATACAACGCAGCCTGTCATTTAAACAATACTGGAAAATTATGACTGTCTTACTTCAATGTGCTGTTCACTTTTCTCAGCCTGAAAGACAAAGATCACCTTCAACAGGATCAAAATGTACAAGCTCGTCTCTTCACTGGATCAAAATGTGGAGTGCACACCGCTCTTGTGTTAACCACTTCACTGGTTTTCCCCAGTTTCAGGACTGATTGCCAGGGGATGCTCCTGAACTCTGGAATGTGCTAAAGAAGACTTACACTTATATTGTCATTGTTTGGATATTTTTCCTATTCGGATATTCAAATAGGAAAAATGCATCCCAGCGTCCCTAGTTATCAATTGCACCAAACTATTTTTAGTTTGAACAGTTTGTGTGAGACTGTAGCTAAGCACAGTGTCACAAAATCTGTAACTCAAGTCTCCTGAAGGCATCTCCAGTTTTCTCTGCTCCTGAGAAAAGAATGGCTTTGGAGATTCAGCTTGTATCTCAAGACTCTATCTCTGTCTTTCTCTCAGTGTCTTTGTCTGCCTTTCTCTCTCACTCATATTCTCTCAACTACAACATTATTCTAAGTGAATGGGCAATTGGCCCCTATTTTCAGTCAAGCTTTGTGTTATTGGCTGTTCTTTGGGTAGGTGTGGTCAGGCAGAAAGATCACCTGCTTTATCAAACAGGCAAAAGAAACAGAGACTCCTGATCCAAGCTCGATCAATATGAAGACAGACAGCAGCAAGAGTGTGTGCACACTGTACTTGTCTGTACTGGCTGAACAATCTTGGCCCTGAAGCTCAGTTCCAGTAGGCTTTAAGCATAGAGGCTCGGTATATATATTGTTTGTAAAGTAAATAAGTGAAAGATCACTGGATATTCCAAGTGCACGACTTTTTACCACTGAGTGGCAGTCAACGACCCTACAAACAAGACAAAGCTAGTTTAGATGGTTTTCCTGTTTTTTAAAAGACTGTGTGCATCCACATGCCTGGTTGTGTCCTTGAAAACAATGGCAAAACAATTCAAGACTAGGTGATATAGAGAGAGAAAGAGCGGCAGGGGACACAGAATGGAGTCAGAAAGAAGAAAAAGACATGAAACAGTAGCATGTGAGAGGAGATGGGGTCTAAGCACAGTTAATTCCACCTCTAAAGACATGCCTTCACTCTGCATAGAGTTCATGAGATGTAGGGTCTCTTTTGAGAAAAGAGCAGACACAGCAAAGAAACAGATTACCCACTGCTGTATGTTCACAAGTCTCATTCTCAGAGGCTCCACCCACAAAGGTACATGAACTTTTGGCATTGCTTTCAAATACAGTCAAAAATAACACTATTCTGGAATTAACACACAGCCCCCACAGTGTCATAATTACTTGTCTGAAACAATTTTCTGATAAGCAGAGCCAGGTTTTTCACTGACACAGGTATCTCATCAACAGTCAATGATAAAACTTTTTTATGCCTTACTCTCATCCACACACACACACATACAATAGGGTATGAAAATAATGTCTGGGAGAAAAACATGTATCTTCCAGAAACACAGACACACACACACACACACACACACACGCAAACACACACACAAACACACACACACACACACACACACACACACACACACACACACTCACATACACACACAATAGGGTATGGAAATACTGTCTGGAGAAGGCCATGTATCTTCATTTTCCCAATATGTATTGTTCTACACTATTTGAGCACAGCAACTGTGAAACTTGAGCAAGTAAGAGACTGAATAGAATGTACAATGTGCAATTAAATTATTTGCCCAACTATTCAACAATGTCTCCATGCTATCTAGATGATGGTTTGAGTGAGTGATCATAGTTTTGTTTGCATATAGTAATTATTTTCACAGTGTTCTCTGTTGAGGTTGGTGTGAGAAGCTATTGAAACTATTGAAACTGTTGGAGTGAGAAACTATTGAGGTCATTTTAATGTTACAATGTAAAATAAAATTCTTATTACTGTCAATGTAAAACTGGATCCACAATCACAAGTCAGAAACTTCTCTTGTTGTGTGTTTTTTTATTTTCCTTTTTTTGTTGGGGGATTGTCTTTCTATGCTGCCACAAATTGAAATCCTCTAATATTACCTGGAATAAAATTCATTAAAGTACATAAGAACACATAACATGTTTACTGTAAGTTGTAGATTTTTGTTTTTTGGACAGTGATAATGTGTAGTATTAACATTAGATAAAAATATTTCTTATCACTTCCATCCATGTTTGCACATACTTCTATGCACCAGTTTTTTTTTATCAGTTTGATGGGAAATGGCCTTCTGTTATCAAGCCAAATGCTAACTGCTTGCTCTGCACAATTTCTTAACAAACCTTTCTAAACAAGACACAGACACTAAATTGAAAAAGACTGTGATGTTTACACTATCCTCTCTTTAAAAGTTGTTCAAGAAGCTGCTAAAAGCAAATAGGCACCTATTATGTAAAAATAACTGTCAAAGGCTGGTCTTCCTGCCAGAGTACGTGGTTCAAGGTCATACAGCAATGAAACCACCAAACTGATGATAATCAAAAGTCTGGATTACTAGGATGTTTAGTAGACAGAGGGAAATACCTGGGGCAACTGGACAGGGTCACAAAAACAGCTCAATCCAACACACAAGGTCCAACACAAATCCCATTTTGGGTGTCTAGTAATAGCATAATTAACACCTACACGACTTGATGTAAAAAAGGCATCATTAAACATATACATCAACCAGGAGGGACAGCGCTACTCACAAAGAAGATGAAATGGACTTATTATAGTATATGATCAATAATACAGGGTAGAAACTCAGCGCTTTTGTAATCTCATAAGAACTGCTGAAACAAAATTGATCAAACTGATCCTCTGCCATCAGTAACATAACATTACCCACCATGATCTTTATCTAATGGCACCATTCAACTGTCATGCTCTTTAATCATGAGAACGTGTAAGTGTGGATCAATATCACAATCACAGCAAAGCAAAAAAAATGTTCTCAGTCCATGACGTCTCAAAGAACAGAAGCTCCAACCTTCTTTCCTCATGTCCTGTTCTCTGCAGAAGTTCAACTGAGCCAAAGAAAAGTAATTAAGATATAGATTTGGTTTCATTTGTAGGAAGCAGCTAAATGACTCGCCTCTATTAAGAGGGTACTCTTTTGATAGATTTATGTTATAAATAAAAACATATTTACAACCATGTCACTGAGCACAAAATCATTGCGGTAGGGTATTGATTGGGGGACGATTTCAGTGAGTCAGGTCTGGTGAGTCAGATGACTAGAGAGACTTTGGATGACAATGATTATGTGTGATTCTGTGATCAATGAACAAAGCATTTTTGTGCAACCCCTCTATATTACCTCCCTCTCTCTCTCTCTCTCTCTCTCTCTCTCTCTCACTCTCTATCTGTCTCTACCCTCTTCTCAAACAATGATAGTGAGTCTACAGCTACTGGCATAGCTATTCTCTGCACAATCAGTGTTTTTAGTCTCTCTGTGCACAGGACACACTAACAGTGTATCAGAATGAGAGAATCTAACATTAGGAAGTTATAAGGTTTATTTAAAAGGTCCATGAATTATTTAAAAGGTCTATGTTATGGAAAAATTTGTGTTTTTGGTATATAAACCTACATAGGTAATAAGTGGACCTCAGGAAATGTAATAAGTGAAAAAAAATTATATAAAATAACATGTGAATGGCTGTTGTCTGTTACTTCATCATCATCAACATAAACACAGTCAAAAAATGAATTTTTAATATGCTGAATGGTGACATGAGCTTGGCGGATGCAGTTCAAGAACCTACACCCTGGTTTTATTGAACAGCTTCAGTCTATTACACAGCACATTACTGCTCTTCTGGACAGTCCACAAAACACAGAGTGAGTGGAAATTGGAGTCCCATTTCACCTTGCTGCCTTATATTAAAGTATGTGCAGTGACACATTCTCCTCACTCTGCAGATAAATTTCTACATTTCCATTGCAGCACAATTCCAAACGTGAAGAACAGAAGGCCTGCTCTGAAGGCGTCTAAGGCTGACAGAAAGCAAACCTGCTGGATTCTATTTCCTGAACAAGGGCACATTTGTATTGTGTTTCAAACCTGATGAAAGATAACACAAGGGATCCATGTAAGTGTGAATCTAAGAGCTCAATGAGACACTAGCAAATGCTGTACATTTATCTCTGGTCCATTTTCTGCTCATTCTAATCTACAGTTTGAGTGGAGGGAGCTGCCTGTTGACATTGTGAAAAAGCAACCTCAGTTAACCACAGAATGCACATATCTGCTGAAGGCTCACGCTGTAGTAAACCTGGCAAAGGTGGCCACACAGTAAACCTCTTTCAATAGATGCAGCAACTTCATAACACACTCTATTGCGGTAAGTGCCTTGCTCAGCAAAGATTCCACAAGGTCGCCCAGCAGGGAAATTCTGGCCTGCACAAAGCCAAAGAAGTTGGCAAGAGTAGTTGGAATTCTGATGAAGACTGACTTGAGGAATTTTGATCAAGGTCGAGGCAAGGAATTCTCATCTTAAAGAAGTGAGGTAATAAATCACTGCTATCATAAGATCAACATCCGGAACAGATGCTCGGACCCCAACCAGACATCCCACTCCAGGCAACCACTCCGGATTTTCAAAGAAAGCCCTGATTTCTGGATCAAGTTCATCTGAGCACAAGCCTCACTCCCTGTATATATAAACCATAATTGCTCGTGTACCCTTGTAAAGAACTGTCTATATCTAACATACCAAGCATTTTTCTCTATTGTCTTGTAGTGACCTTTGCCCTGTACTTTTGGATTTGTATTTTTGATTGGTGATTTGGATTTGTTACCTTCTGACGGTCTCATGATAACTTTGCCCGACCTCTGGATGGCGTTGGCTGTTTTTACTGGTTCTGAACTCCGTATCCACACGACGATTCATACACATCCTTTATGATAATTTGGGTTCATATCTTTAAACGCATACAGTTTTACAGACCAAAAATACAGAAATAAAATACATCAAAATAAAAAGCTTTTATGATAGTGTACACATTAAACCTAATGTTATCACTTGTTGATTTCATTGCCATTATAAATAATAATGAATAGGTGAACCCAGCCCTAAATAAACCTTTGCTATATTAATGTTAATTGAAGTAAGAAATGTTTTCCCTGCTTCCATAAATTAGCTATTTAGGCAATCCAAATTTTTGTGTCATATAAAAAAGTAGGTGTGTTCTAACTTAAAAGGATTCACAGTCGAACCCATTCCATGCATTAAAGGAGCTTTAAAATGGGGCAGTAAAGTGTAAAACACATCTTACTTCTTTTGTGCGTCACATGACCGTGTGCGTGACACTTATGTTTTACCGGCACTGGTTATCTGTCCTTAAATCTGCACATTAGGAAATATGAGTTTTTGCTTTTCAGATTAAATGCACTGCTATGAGGATAAAGTGGATGACACAGGTCTTGCAGTGTTTTAAAGATCATGTCAATTATCCTCATGCATTTCCCCACAGCAATTCAAATTAGCATGCAATGACCTGCAATTATTTAAAAGGTAACAGGAACCTGATCTGCAAGTACTCATTATTTCGTACAACATGTGCCATGGGATTTTAACAGGTACCCATGGAAAATTAATGTGTTGTTTAGACACTTCTCACTCTAAAATTGCATATTACAGCACTAAAGCACAAAATTTAACCCTCTAGAAAAACCTCAATTTTATTATAAGCTTCTATTGTAACTGGCACTATTTTATAACTTAATAAGGGTGCTAGTTGGTGTTGTAGTAAGACCGGGATTTTAAAGGTTAAACTAATATTTGACATGGTAGATTTGTAGTAAATGGTACATGGTGGTAGGAGCCTACTGGGTAAAACAGTTGCCTGTAAACCCAGTGACCATGAAGTCACAGGTTCAGACACTTTCTACCATTGTGTCCTTGAGCAAGACACTTAACCCTCAGTTGCTATAGGGAGACTATCCCTGTAACTAATTACTGTAAGTCGCTCTGGATAAGAGTGTCAGCCAACTGCCCCCTTTACTATACCATACTGCATAGTGTTATTTTACTGGCAATTATTTTACTGGTAGCAGACACTTTATACATGCTCCAAGTTTGAGAAGATAACATTGCAGCCTTTACCACGAATTACCGTTACGCTAAATATGAATTGTAATGTAATGGGTTCACACAGGAACTACAAACTTATGCACCTGTATACTAACAAGAAGACAAATTACAACATTATGTTATGAGTCAATTTCAGTTTACAGTGATATTTGTGAATGAAATTTATTACCTTGCACCAGATGTTTTAGTTTTTATAGTTTATGAGGCGTAACCACTTGCCCTTGACCTTAGTCTTGTGATTCACTGAATTCAAAAAGCAGACCATCCCAATAACTCATGGTTTACACATACAAGCTGAATTGGTTTTATTGGTAAATGCTGTTTTCTTTACTAAACTTAAGCAATTACACAAAACCTTGTAAAATGATCATCCGGTAGGTCACCTTGCATTGTTTGTCACTACTTCTCTCTTTCTTACTTTCTCTCTTTCTCTCTCTGTCTATCTTCCTGTCACATACTAACATGCCATTGTTATTTTCTATTTCTTTCCCACTCCCTCTAACTCTCCTTCTTTCATTCTCATGTGTCTAACCTGACTACTCCCACCTCCTACCACTACACCCCACACACACACACGCCAACACACACACACACACACACACACACACACACACACTGTATTGGGCGAGGACGCTAAGTGTGTGTGGCTGTGCTCGAAGCAGATGTGTCAGGGCTTATCAGCATAGGTAACAGATCTGTAGGATCAAAGCCCACCAGCAGTGACAACCTGTCACAGCCTTTTACACAGATAGACATCAGGATGGGATGCCTTGACTAACACACAAGGTCATGCTCTACTGCTAATGCTGTAATAGAGGAAAACCAACATTCTGTTCACTCTTTGTTTGTTCCTCTGCTCTTCCTGTGTCTCCTGTTGATCTTGGCGCCTCTCGAGCCCCTCTGACACTTAATTTGGTTAATTACATCATGAATTACAATTACTATGGGTATTTACATTTTGTATTAAGAGCTACACACTTCGACTTCTTTGTTTGTATTACAATAATTTCAAAAATTAAAAGATTTTGTCACTTTTCTAACTGGATTCATTCAAAACGTTGAATTTCTAACTGTTTTAATTCAAAATGTCAAATGTTTTTTAACTGTTCAATAAATCCTGTACGTATTTTCTGCATAGAGCCTCCCATCAACACTGGAGTTTAAAAAACCCCAAAAAAAACCACTTGCATGTAGTTTCTATTTCAGAAATGCTACTGGTGTGGATAAAGATTTTTATTTGAAAATGGAGAAAAAATATGTATTTAAAAATTCCTGGCTATGTGTTGAGGAGGCCTGAGAAGTAATTAAAACGGACTTGAAATAAACCTCTTTTGTTTGACTTCTAATAGTGAATTCAGCTCAGTAAAAAAAGAGCAGAGCTCTGTCTAAGCAGAGCTGTGGCCGTCTTAGCAGTTCCTCCTTTAGTTTTTTAAATATACAGCCAGTACAAGCAGCTATTTAGACCCTGAGATTCCAGGTTCCTTTCAGTTTGTGAATTTGAAAATCTCACATTGCTCAACTATTCAACCAGTGATACTATAAGATATAATACAGGGAACATTCTGACTGTACTAAGTCATGCAGTGACTTGTGATTGTAACTCCATTTGCATTTTAATTAGTTAGCCAAGAATATTATCATACGGGCATTCTTTTAGTCATTAATGCAATTCAAATAGGCAGAGCATAATCCATTATGCAGCCTGAGCACTAAATATACTTAATCTTTGTTAAGGCAATATAAATACGCTAGACTAGAGAAGAAAATGTACAGAAGGCATCTTTAAGATGCAAATGAAGGGAAACAAAACCCAGATATAATACACATTATATCGAACGCTGTTTGATATAACCATATCAAAAGCTTGTACTTAGTTGTCATATTTAAAATTGCAGCAATTTTATTCAATAATAATATACAGTCTGAATAATATAGACATTCTATAGAATAATACAGAAATTCTATAAGCAGACGCCACACACACTAATTCTATAAGCTAAATACTATAATACATTAAAATGTAAAATGTTTCACTGAACATTTCAAGAATTTTGTTGGCACCAAGTAATTAAATTAAATTAAATGATTCAATTGTATTTATATATTTATAAATAGGCTCTCAGTTCAGAAAATAAACAATAAAAAACATTTGTCACAGTGTATATTTCTGCTTGTGTCCCTTTCTAGTATTTTAGCGGCACTGTGCATACATGCTTTTGGCCATTCTAGACTGAACTCAGGTGTCAGAAGCTTGTAAAATATATTTCATGTTTTATATAAAGTTTATATCATTGTTGTTGAAACAAAATGTTTTATCACTAAAACAGGATGACAAGAGTGATTAGTGAGTTGCCCCTGCAAGAAGAAGGTTGTGGATTTGTATTCCAACACTGGTATTTCACTGAGGAACCATGCCCACACCGCTCACCGGGCACTATGTTGCTGGAAGCCCACTGCTTCACTTAGTGAATGGGTTAAATACAGAGAATTTCACACTGTGTGCTGTGGTGTGCTCACGTGTGACTATAAGGGGCCATTTTACTTTCCTCTATTCCATTCGTTATGAATTTTGGCCAAGTGTTAAAAGCAGCTATTACTTTCAGGTTATGAAAAAAAAAGAAAAATGTCAAAAGTTGAAGAGACTTTTTCCAACAGTACCAATATGTTTTAACTTATATACCCTTCTGCATGGAGTCCTGGCATGCTGCCATTTACTGTCATACAGAAACCCAATGGACAGGCTGCCACTCATGTTCACAATCAGTGAAAAATATACAACTTTCAAAATCACCCACCCACTGGAGATCAAACCATCACTGGTCTTCATTTCACTGTCAGTTCCAAATTACACAAGTGGCTAATCAGACATGTCAAGATTGGCAAACTTAGCAGTCTACCTAGAGACCATACAAAAAATGTGGTTGGATAATTTTCCATTGGGCATTTCGAGAATTTACACTGGGCATTTCAAGTTTCCAAACAAGGTGCAGACGCAGGCTTCCATACTTAGATTTTCTTTTATTTATTAACACAAACCAAGGAAGGCTCGAGGCCCGAAACTCAAACAAAGGTAAAACCTGAACAAAACACGAACCGTGGGTAGAGTGAGGGACGACAGACCACTTAGACAAGACATAATGGAACTTAAATACATGAACTCAACAGAGCTTCAGGAACAGAAGCTGGGGCCGGAGCTTCAGCTTCAGGAACAAGGGCCAGAGCCACGGCTGCAGGAGCAGGGGCTAGAGCGGGAGCCACGGCTTCAATAACAGGGGCCACGGCAGGAACTGGGGCTTCAGGAGCATAGGCCACAGAAACCGGGGCCTCAGGGACAGGAGCCACAGGAACCGGGGCCTCAGGGATGCAGCTGGCTGGAGTCTCTGAAGTGCAGCTGGCTGGAGCCACTGCGAAGCTGCGGACTGAAGCCACTGGGAAGCTGCGGACTGGAGCCACTGGAAAGCAGCATACTGGAGCCACTAGGACAGGCTGTCGCTGTCAAGGGACCGGCGTGGGAGGCTTTAGTCATCTTGGGGCTGGCACTGGCAGCTGAGGCTGTCGTGGGGTCAGTGTGGGAGGCTTTGGTCGTCTTGGGGCTGGCATTGGCGGCCGAGGCTGTTGTGAGGCCAGCGTCGGAGGCTTTAGCCATCTTGGTTCTGGCATGGGTGCCTGAGGCTGTTGTGTGGCCTGTGTAGGAGGCATTGATCGTCTTGGGGCTGGCACTGGTGGCTGAGGCTGATATGGCCAGCGTGGGAGGCTTTAGCTGCCTGGGAGCTGGCAGCTGACTGGGCCACTTAGCCTCGTGTAGCCCCAAACTAGGCTCAGTAGCCTCGTGTAGCCCCGGGCTAGACTCGCTTGGGAGCGCCGCTGCTTGGCTTTGGGGCGCGACTTCAGCTTCCTGGTTCGGGAGCGAAGCTTCTTGGCTTGGGAGCGGGGCTTTGTGGAGCCACTGGCGGGGTGGTGTCGCCTCATGGAACTGGTGGATGAGGGCGCTGACCAGGCTCACGGTCAGCTCCGTGAGTTGATCCAGTCGGCGCTGTTGCTCTTCTGACACCACTGGACCTCCTCCCATTCGGGCTCGCACACCTCTGTGTTTTTGCCTGCAGCACCTTGTTCGGTCTGTCGTTCTGTCACGCTTGGGCTCAGCTTGCTCAGGCAAGAGGCCCAGACGCAGGCATCCATACTTAGATTCTCTTTTATTTATTAACACAAACAAAGGAAGGCTCGAGGGCCAAAACTCAAACAAAGGTAAAACCTGAATGAAACACGAACCGTGGATAGAGTGAGGGACGACAGACAACTTAGATAAGACATTATGGAACTTAAATACACAAACTCAACACAAAACAGCTGCTGTCATAAACAAAACTCAGGTGTGTCAACTTAAAAGTCCTATAACCAAACTGAATCAATGGTGGCCTCTAGCGTCCGCCGACTGGGGATGTGACAGTGTGGTACTACTGCATTTGCTTTTCAATGCAAATATAATTTCATGCCTACAAATGAGGCCTTCGCAGAGGATTCCCCTCTGTTAATAAAAAATTTACAGTTATTTCTTGCTTTCTTGCTCTCAAAAATTGATTAGTGTATTTAAAATTTTAGACATTCTGGTGTTCTGATGTTAATTTTATTTAATTTAACTTCATTATCCATGTAACACAATTTCTCACTTATTACAGAATAATCTACAGCTGTTTCATCACTTCATGGACACTTTTACAGCTTGCTACAAATAGGCTTAAATCTGTTGTAGCACCATTAAAGTGTAAAGTGACCATTCTGTCATATATGGATACATCACAGCACACAGTGTGAACAATGTGAAATTCTTTTTCTGTATTTAATCCATTCACCAAGTGAAGCAGCAGGGAGTCAGGAACACAGTGTGTGGGGATGGTACCTTGCTCATGGATACCTCAGTGGTGCCACTAGGAGTCCTGGGATTTGAACCCACAGCTTTATGATCACAGAGGCAAATGGCTCTGTCACCGGCTGCCCAGAATAATAAAATCATTTTCTATACAGTCTGATGCACATTGTTTGAAACAACACAGAAAGTATTTGCATTTTTAATAACTATTGATGCTCCCAAAAGGTTTAAATATTGAGTAAAGCATTTTTAAAAATACCTACTGGTGTCTAGCTTATAGTATTTCCATTGACTAAATAGTCAATGGAATTGCCATTTTATTATTGAATAAAATTAAAACTATTAATTTGACAATATGTACACCTACATTGTATCCACACTCATTCTCCATTTTATCAGCTCTACTTAGCATGCAGGTGCACTATGTAGTTTATAATTACATTGATGGATGGCTGATTAATTGTGCAGCAACCTTTGGCAACTACAAACCTACATGGTGCACCTGCAGCTGTACCTGAGAATATCCCAGTAGGAAAGTACAAATTAGTTAGAAAAGAATAAACACCAAAAATAGGCCAACATTAAATGGCTAGTTGCTGGCGTATAATTACCACTACCAAGTGGCCTCTATTCAACACCTTTGTTGTGAGAATCAGTTAACAAGTGAAACACATAAGAACATTGTGTTCAGATGGATAAACAAAGCACTCACCTTTCCTGAGGCTGAAGCTCCATGATCCATTGACAGTCTGCAGGACAGAAAGACATAACGAGAAATCAATGCAACTATTTGGCTTGAAAGTGCTGCACTGCATTCCATCATGGAATATACCTTCAAGGTGGATTGAAAAAAGTGGTGTTGAAAAAGCTATAATTATATTGACTTTAATGCTTCTTTTGACCATGTTAAACAAAACCTGCTAAATGTAAGCGATTCTCCAGCAGTTTTCCAGCTTGCAACAGATTCCCCCATGAATCTGAGGCATGCATAGCAATTGTCATATATGTAGCCCATTAATGGATCTACATATAGACATCCCTCACTCAGTGACACACTCTTTCAACAGTCTATATGGGCTGCTGCTTAATGAGCTCCCCCCTGCAGCCGTGAAGAGTGGGTGTAGTCCTGCAGGCTTGAAGCCTCTTCTGAATAGGTGTACTATACTTTACTCTAGCCAAGCCAAGCAATAACCTGATAAACAGCCTTTTATAAAATGCCACCTTGCATTTTCCACTGGACCACCTTCGGCCAACCTCCATTAAGGCTAATGATAAGCGTGATAGCTCTGGATACAGAGGAGTGGCTTTAGCAAGCCACACACACACACACATACATACATAGACATAAACAGACATACACTGAGACACATATACGGAGAAAGAAATGCATGAACACAGAAGGCAATTTACACTTGACAGACACAATTTTTTTTATCACAATACTGTTATAAAACAGATAACAATGTACTCTTGAAAAGACACTTTTTAAAATTTATTATCTTAGCAGTGGTAATCAGGTTAATCATCAGAAAGTGAAGAAAGTGAACACTGGATTACTAATTTCTTAAAATGGGATGTAAATACATTTGACTGAATTTGCTGATGCATGCTGATACTTTGCTAGCACATTTTAAATATTATAACTGGGTCTAATATTATAGAAACATATACAGTAACTGTCAAGACCCTGTATTTCCGTTTTTGTTTGTGAATACAAAGTTGTCAAACTACATGGTAAAACATGTTACCAAAATTTCTCTCAACCTGCCCAAACCACATTCAGATCCACACGTGGATGTGAAGTTTGAAGTTGGTCTTCTAATTCTTGTTGTTGTTAGAAATAGCTATCTCTAGTGGTGAACTTTTTCTCATTTTTGTGGATCATAATTAGTCGGAAAAATACTTGCAGAAATCTGATACAATGTAATGAAGGGCAGGTTGAGATCAATTTCAGTGATGTATTTTTACAGAAAACGTTTAGGCTGGTTGGGTGACTACTGAGTGCTAGTTTTTCTTAACAATGTTATCTTCACAGCAACACAACTAAAGGGCCAACAATTGGACACCAAAAATGCTTTTTGTTGACTGACATCAACTGGAGCATTTGGAAAATTAAAAAAAATAAATTATTAAACCCTTTTTTCCTTTTCCTTTTCCTGTTAACATATTTTTGGCGATTTAGAGGTTTGGTTCCAAAAATGCCAATGTAAATTTTATATGTTTGTCAATATTAAGTTTAAATTGTGATTATATCATGTTCTACTTTTATTAAAGATTTTTTTAAAAATACAAGTTTATTAAAAAATTAGCTTTCACGATTTCAGAGTTTATCAGAGTGTCTACAATACATTAAAATCCATAAAATGAGATCATGACCTTGTATTTCCCACCCTTCTTTCCCTCTCTGAGACAAAAGCAATTACTGGTCACACATGGTCTGGCAATTATAGGGGCTGTATTTAGAATGAATGCTGAGTTTTGAATTGTGTGCTCAACTCTGACTACACTAAACAGCTGTGAGACCTGGAGTCAGCTGCAGCATTCAAAATTCTTTCTTCTATTGGGCTACTGGGGGTCATAAAAAGATGCAGAGAGATGGAAAATTCAAAGCGTCAGCTATCACACAGCCCGCTCTGAAAATAGGGAATTAAACTAAGCCTTGGAGCAGATCCTGGCAAAATTTACAATTCATTAAATGTGATCATGGAGCCTCAATGCCTGCTGGCTGAAAGAGAAGTAAAAATAAAGACATTTCTGTTTTAAACTTAGTCCAAAATCAGCACCCAAACAGATGTAATGGATGTAACCAATAAGTCTTAAAACAAACTTCTCATGAAATAACCGCTGGCTACCGAAAATAAGATCTTCAACTTATTTAGTCTGGTGGTGCTGAGGAGATGACAAGTCAGTAGGTACAGATGCCACCCATTCTAACTCACATCCACATTCCAACAAGAAGTTGAAAAAAAGGTTGGAATGTTCTCAAATAAATGTATCAAATAAATTATCCTGTAGAGATAAATCAGATATATACGCCTTAAGCACTTGCATGCCTTTGGCACTTTACTCTATCTATAGAGAATCTTAAAATATATTTTCTAGATATAGCCTTCAGCCAAATTACATTTTGTTGATTTTATGAGTGAAAATAAGTTTCACTAAGACTTTTAGTAATCATAACAAACTGAAATACTTTTGATAAAAAAGCAGAAGAGTAAACAAAAAAGGCTAAGGTAACCTTTTTTGCCAAACAATAATATAAATGTCACCGGGTTGCTGAACCTGGGTTTGCTTTTTGCTATTTCACAATCGTTAGTTTCAGTTTAACATTAATTTTTCTCTCTTGTGCTTTGTTCCCTGTAGATGACATATTCCATGTAACCTGTCTTTTCATTGGCCAGACATACACGTCCATTGGAAACTGGATACTGGATATTGTTACTTTCATTTATCTATTTTATTATTTAAACTGATGGTTCTATCAATATAATTATTTTAATTTATTCTTAAAACATATCCCTATATGCATGTTGGTTATTCTTGTCTAGATGGTAAATATTACTTGGTCATAATACAGTACAGTAAACACCCACTTTAATGTGGATCAGCAGTCACGGTTTCCACCAAATGCAGATTTTTTCTGAGAATCAAACTAATAATTGTTTGCTGAAACCACTGCACTAATGCGGAAACCGATATCCTCCGCATTTTTTTTACTTTTGTCGTCCGCCACGCATCCCCATCCTTGTGCTGGGTTGCTAAGCACCTCGCCCAAACATAAATAGGCCAGCACAAGGATGAGGGGGCGTGGAGTACGAGGCCCGGACGTCACAGCTTTTTTGTGGCAATATATAAATTTTGATTCATTTAAGTGCTAAATTATTAAGAAAAGTATAATTTATAAAATTTGCAACATAAATATTAACATAAATTTAAATGTAAATTCAGCCATATTTCCATATAAAAAATAACTATAAACGTTTTGGTCCTGTGGATAGAAACCCAAAGAAAGCGCATCTTGGGATGGTGAAATACCTCTGTACTCAGAGGCGGGAGGCATTTTTTTATACCACACCACAAAAATGTGTTTTTTTAACTATACGCGGGTACTCTTGGAATGTAACCCCCACAAAAAGCGGGGGTTTACTGTATATTGGTTTGCTCCCATTGTATGCATCGTAGATTGTAATGTGTATTTCATGATTCATGCAGTGAAGTGTTAAATCATGGTTATTTTGTAAATATGCACTAGTGTGAAGAACTTTTACAAGTTTGAAGAACATTTGCATAATGTTCAATGCTGTACATGCAAACCAAGAAACATTTAGCGAAACATTTGTCTTTCTTAAAGATGTAGATGCCTCTACCGTTTATTCTTTCCTTAATATTTCCTCTCTCACCCTGCCACACTGCTGCTGGATGAGCTCTCAGTTATTTGGGAACTGGCGATCCACTTGGTCTCCCCCACTACAGTGCGAGCATGTGGCAAACGTCCCACATCCTTCACGGTCATCATTAAGTGGCGGGAGGACTTGAGGACACGGACAGCCTCATCATGGGGAATGCTCAGGAAGCTCCGTCCATTCACCTCCAGGATCTGATCACCCACCTGTGCAGAGGAAGGGCCACAGAGAGGATAGGATGGGTGGGCTGGGCACAAGGTGGAGGTGTCAGCAGTAGAAGCAGAGGGACCAGGCTGGAGAGCCAGAGGTTCAACATTGATTAAATGGTTTAGGGATTAGAAAGGTTATAGAGTGAGAGAAGAGCATTAGTCATGAAGAGTAATAGGAAGAGTCTTTTCCTTTAAAGACAGGATGATGGTGAGCACAAAAGTGTTTCTAAATGCATATTGTTTGCATACACACATAGCAAATAATGTTGCCTTTAGAAGACAAGGTTGCCTTCAGATGGTCCTATGTCTCTCTTGCAAAAATGCACTAAAAATGTTTTTGCATGTAAAAAGTTATGTAGGGATCTACTGGGATCTATTGCTTTCATGATTTGGATATTTACTGTTGAGAATTTTACCACATCAAAACTAAGGAAACATTTTGACATTTTATTAATTCTATGATATGATATATCCCAAAAAGTAAAAGGAATCAAAGCAGAAAAATTGTAAGAATTAATACATTTTTTCAATACTAAAACAAAAGGAACCATGATTTAAAGAAGGGACAAAAATAAATGACCCTATATGTAAAAGCATAATTACGTTCGATTCCCAAGAATGCTAAACACATCTGAGGTACCCTGAGCAAGGTACCATTCCTACACACTGTTTCCCGGGCGCTATGTTCCTGACTGCCTGCTGCTTCACTTGATGAATGGGTTAAATACAGAGAAAGAATGGTTACTTTCACATAAGAACCAGCACCTGCTAATACTTGAGAGACAGATGGATAGATAGAGATTGGGTTACTTCAGTAGAAAATGTCCCACTTTGGAATGGTAATGACATGTGTAACAATCACTCTCTATCAATCACAAGGTCACGAAAGTTCCAGATTATTTGCCTCACAGCCAACTTTCACACAGTTCTACAGTGATGTAATGTAATGTAAAAGTAATGTAAAAATATTTAAATACAAGCCAATTTGGAGTATTTTTGTCATTCATTTATCAAATGAATGTTCACACAATGCAAAGACCAGCTCAAATAGTGTAGAATCTATCCTTAAAAAACAGTCTATTTTATTGGAGTACTGGAGATAGTCCCCATGCATTCATTATAATTTACTACATCAAAATGTATTCTAGAAATCTAAAAAACACAAAATATCATAATGCCTTCACTATGTATAACAAAGATATAGATAAATGTTTATGGGCTAAATGATGACTACTAAAAATAAGTAGAACATATTGTTTCCAAAGGCATATGAAGGCAGAATAAATTATGATAAGAAGGCAGTATGAATCATCTTTTGACATGTTAACCTCTTTTCCACTCTTCAATCTCTTCACCCAGTCATTTTATTTCACTTAATCTTTTCACTCCATCTCTATGGAGTTCATTTTCCGTCAAAGAAAATCATACAGAATACAATGATAGGATCATACCTTGATTAAGCCGCAATGAATTTGCATATGTGCTATAGAATACAATCCTCACGACTACAAATCTTAACTTACCTATATAATGTTCATTTTGTGATTATGAATCACAGTTCACATTAACAGTTGTATCTATCATATACAACTGCTAGTTGTATCAATCATTGCAAATACTACCAGAATATATGATTACAACTCCAGGGTCTTGACAGAAACCAGTTTAATGTTCCATAATCCAGTTTAATGTTCCAGAGAACTGATGGGACAGTGCTTTAAACAGAGTCTGTGCTCTGGTTAATGGCCCTTTAGTAAGCAAGCAGTCTGAGTACAAAACAAGCCCTACAAGTTGCAGTGACATATTGTCAAAAGATCACATGTGAGGCAAACATCCTAGTACATTGAATATTAAATTTGTGTACACTGTAAGGGCATATTGCAGCTGCATCAAGGTACATTTTGTGAGGTATCTAAATTAGGGGTGCAAAATTCTGGGAATTTTCAAAGTTGGAAACTTTCTATGGGAATTAACAGGAATTTATAGGGATGATCAGGAATTAATGAGAATAAACTGGGAACATAAAATGTAGTTGGTAAAAAAATATATTGTAACATAATCAAAGCTAATGCAAATAATGCATCTTAATTACTGAAGCTACTTTTTTGAGCTCACAGCACAAGCCACACATTTGAGCCCAAGGACTACATAAAGTCAAATGATGATATAATTAGGTAGGTAATATTTGATCTATGGTAATAAAGTTTAACTAGCAACTATTAAATCAAAATGTGTTCATACGGTAGCTAGGTAACTGGTAAACCAGATATACTAAATGTAAGCTAGCTAACACAATTTCATTAAAGAGGCTAGCTTATCATAATGCTAGCTGCTATAAATGTGATGCTGTTTCTTCTGCCTCCTGCTAGATAATTTTACGTAACCATACAAGATTTTATATATCAGTATTAAAATATTTAGAAAACCATTCCGTTTGTTCAGTTATCACATATCTGCACTTCAATGCATTAGTGGGTTTTTTTTTACACATTTTTTGTCATCTTAACAGAAAACTGCCATGTACACCATCCAGTGTGTTGAGGCATTTCACACCAGATAATGTTGATATTTCCAAAATTTCTGAAATAAAGTTTCCATGGAAAGTTTCAGGAAATTTACTGGAAATTTACCAGGAATTTCCCACCCCTATGCAACCCTAGTCTAGCTATACATATTTCTGGACATGGTTAAAATAAATATTTTGTGGCCTGATGCAATTTTATACCTGTTTTAAAATGTGGAAGAATTCTGATGCTGTGAGTTGCTCAAATTTAGTAAATTTCATGTAAGATCTCCACATACTTTTTGTGCAATATTGACAAGTTTTGGGGCCTTTCATAAAATGAATATTTTAGCATTTTACCAATATTTAGCATTTTACCAAGCACACAGTCCATAAGTGTCCCAGTTTTGTTAAAACATGTAGGTAGAATCCATCTGAAATTATACCTTCAATGCTGTAGGGTATACTCTCTCTAGACTAAAGAAAAACTTACAGAACATTTTTCTTCCTTCAAATTTTGTTATAAAAATAAATCGAGAATCATGTGTAAATACATTGTAAATCAAACTAAACTGTAGGCTGGCTGTGTTGTTACACCCTCAATATCTTATCTTGTCCCTCCATTCATCCTGAGTCATTATCTTCACATTATCTCTGTTTCTTTCTCTATTTCTCCCTTCCCTGTTCTCTCTCTCTTTCTCACTCCACCTCTCCTCCCTTTGCAATTGCATATTTCCCATTCATTAGGACACAAGGGTGTGTGTATGATGAAATGCTTCTCTCTTCCACCTCTTCCCGCCACCTCAGTCTATTCTTCCTTCACACATCAAACCCTGCATTCAGGTAATTCAGTTTGGGAGTATCTACTGGTGGCTTAACTAACTGCAAGCATACTCTCTCTCTGGATTGATGCCTAGTCTGCCCTTCTGGCCCACAAGACAACCTCTAGGGCAATTAAGCTAGCTCTCCAGCGATGATGATATTAATAAATGTGGAGTTGATCAATATGGACATGAATAGTAAAGCTTTGTTTTCCCTGTGAACTCCAAAGACCACGGAGCAATCGACTGAGTAGTCACAGGAGCAGCCATTCTCCTCACTGCTCTTAATTTCCAGCTTCTACGTCTCAAAGATTTGATCTGGCTGTATTCCTCAGCTCCGTGTATAGCTTCAAATACGCAAAGCACAAAGGAGCGCAGGCCTTTGTCCATCTTATCAGATAATGGATATACTTATTAGAGGAAACACAAACTGGAGGACCTTAGAGAATAGAGCCAAAGATAGATTCTTTAAAGGCAAAACCCCAATTTCATTAGAGTGTGATATGGTTTAATTAATTTTGGATTAACAAAATAACAAAAAGGGTAAGTAAATGCCTTTTAAAATCTATAAGAGGTGTGAATAAAATAGGTTAAGGTATGATTATGTTTTTAGAAGGTTTTTGGACTTGAATTAGGTCAGTGGTATTGTGTTTTTTATGTTTATACTTTTGAAAATTTAACTTTTCCAAAAAATGTACAATTACCGTCTGCAAAGTAAGTGCAATGACGCATGAATAAGAAGGAAGAACTCTAAAGAGCCAAAAGGCTTTTAGGAGAAGAGCCACATAAGCAGAGGTATTTTTTTCAACCAAAAAGCCCATAAAACTGGAAGCTTGGTGTAGTGTTTGTACTTCTGAGCTCACTTTTGAGCTCTTCCACATTCATGCTGACCTTCAACATGAAGATTGCAATTCCACCTAGGGGTGCACATAACGGCAGCATATAAAAGGCCTGCTCTTCATTACTTAATCTTCCCTGAACTGTCCTGTTCCAAGAATGCACCTAACCTTCATCCTCCGCATGGGGCTCAGTGATAGTACACTCCACCTGAGTCAGGTGAATGTGGGCTGGAATAGGGGTGGGGTGAGACACCCTATCAGCAGGACTTTGATACAACAGCATGGAGGTCAATAGTCATTATCATCACATTAACTCTGTCTCTTCTATCCCTATCTCCTCTCTCTCTCTCTCTCTCTCTCTCTCTCTCTCTCTCTCTCTCTCTCTCTCTCCCTTTTTTCACTGTTTCTCAACTCTTTTTTGGTGCCTGTTTCTATCTGGCAGAATGTATGAAGAGAGGGAGTGATGACAGGAGATGTCTGGCATTTGCACCCTGTCTGTCTGAACCACAGCACCTCTGGCATTTTCCTCCTTTCCTCGCCTCAGTGATGGAAGGAGGAAGAGGGGAGAGATGAGATATTGACTCTTCACTCCTCCTTGCTGAGGTGAGCCTAGAAGGGAGGTTGGGGGCCAGTTTCGATCCAAAAAGCGAGACAGTAATAACAAAAATCTTAAGTGAGGAAGCTGCACTTTTATAGTATGCAGGAACTCTCATTAGAGCTCTATAACATATTCTTAGAATCTGCCCTGAGACAGCATGGATAAATCACTCACTCCTCCTCAAGCAGATGAACCATGTGGGATTGAATAGAAGAGTGGGCTATATGATAAGTCGTGATAAATTATGTGTAGTTACCATTATCTAAGTATATCTTAAGAAAAAGCATAAATAATATCATTACAAATTCTGCAATCCTAAAATTAGGGTGAAAGCTCCTCACTGGATGGTTCTTTTTTTGAAAAATGAAAAAAAAACATTTTGAAAAACATTTTTGTAAATGAGGTGTTTGAGTGTAAAGAACATTCTTAAGTTTAAAGAACTTCTAAATAATGTCAAAGCTTTTAGAAGAATCTTTCATTTGGTGAAGTTTGTCACACTCACACACCACATACATGGTTAACTGAATGTATGTGGTGTGGGAAACTGAAAGGAGTCTTCTATGGCAATGCTTAAAGAACTCTTTATAATTTTTTTTCTTTCCACTAGTGGTGTAACACTCTGTAAATAAAATTGCAAAGTAACAAAGAACTGCAAGAAATCTGAACCTAATGTCCAATGGTGTAATGATATAAAATTTTATTTGTATGAATTGTGGCTTTTCAGTTAGTACTGAGGTCAGGTTTCTTTTGGTATTTCAAGAATATCTTTATTTTACACAGCTCTTAATAAAAATTACACTCTGAGAAACTCTCCAAGTCTTTTGAGCATGAGTGTACTTCTTTTTTTTTTTAATGCAGAAATGACACGCCAGACACTGTATATAAATAAGGAACTGGTAATGCTCTGGTGCTCAGTCATTGTTTGACTCTAGCCCACCTCTCCTCAACTTGACTCAACTTTCCTGTACCGTGAGTACTCTGGTCTTTTTGACCCTTTTACTTACTGTCTGTGTATGACAATGTGTATTCTGGGTGGGAATCCATAGTCTCAGCTGAGAGTGTTCTCATAGTAAAGAGCGTGGTTTACCAACTCTCTCACATCTATCCATGTTTGGGACCATTCGCTGAGCCAATACGCTGCTGACCTCCGCACCCTGGCTGTCCAAACCGCCTGGGGTGAACCTGCTCTCTGGACGGCCTTCTACGAGAGGTTGGCTCTGCACCTCGAAGACAAACTTGCTGGGTGGGAGCTTCCCGTCACCTTGGAGGGTCTAATTCAACTCTGTCGGCACATAGACCAGCGCATGAGCTCCCGTCCCAATACACGTGACTATCTATGTAGAGTTTAGTCTATGCTCTAGTAGTTAATACCTGAAGGAATGAATGAAGTCACTTAGTAAGAAGAAT
>JBBJLS010089297.1:0-22551 GCA_037577275.1 Bryconaethiops microstoma
CACTGTGGCATAGATATAATGATCAGTGTCAGTCAGCTACCACTGTTTCTTCAAAAACACTTAGTATATGATTATTACATGCTAATTATTGCACTATTATGTAATATATAACTAGCTTCATCACAAAAACTGAGGGAAAGAATGTAAGGGAAAAACTAAAGACAAAAATCAGCATGAAAAACACTACAAAACCCACATAAACTTATCTCTGATGATTTTGACCTGTTGACCTGTGTTATGAGAACTAAAACACCCACTAATTTCTGTGTTATATCTCCCCCTATGGGAAAGTCACACAATTACAGTATTATATCGCCCTCTACTGGAAAGTCATATAATTTCAGTATTGTGTCGCCCCCTACTGGAAGGTCATATAATTTCACTATTTTGTCGCCCCCTATTGGGAAAGTCATACAATTACATTATTGTTTTGCCCCCTATTGGAAAGACACAGAATTACACGCTCAGTCCTCATGCTAAGATGTAAACATGGCTACCAGAGACACTCTCACAGATAACACACAGACAGGCTTTACAAATGAATTACTGAGGTAAGGAGGGATACCATTATGTTTTGTTGTTGTGAATTTCTCTTTAGCCTCTCTGAGCACACCCTCTAAAGTGGCAGTATTTCAGGCGTGTTTTTATGAAATATCCGTTAGCTTGGCGGCTAATGCTAACACTACACACCTCAGTCGTTTGTGGGGGAGCTGCTGGTTCCTGAGGGAAAATGATGCAGAGGGACAGTTGTGTGAGGGTTTCTGAGAAACGTGTTGTGTTATTTTAGTCAGTTCTTCAGTCTGGTGATTAGTACAGCACGTTACAAAACTCACACGCTGAAGTTCAGACCCGACTATCACTATCCTGACAAATTCATAATCGCTTCAACTTTTCAAAAACGTAATTTTCTCCCTCTTCAGTCCCTCAGAACTATTTCTAGCTCGCTCTCGAAGCCACAAAATCCCAGTGAAGGGGCAGAAGGAGTTCTGCAATATCGGCTCTGACCAGCAGAAGTCGCGTCTGCACAAGAGTTTGGATGAGCACTGGACTCTCGTGGGGGAGGAGCGTGTGGAGAGACTGTGAGTAATAAACACAAACCCATCCCAAGATCCCAAACAGTATCTGAGTATTTTTTTTTTACATCTCCATGCTCATTTAGATATAAGGCACCTAAACTATTGGGGGAGCTGGTGGCCTTAGTGGTTAGGGGGTTGCCCCTGTGATCAGAAGGTCATGGGTTCGAATCCACTGAGCAAGGTACCGTCCCCACACACTGCTCCCCGAGCGCTGTGTTCCTGGCTGCCGGCTGCTTCACTTGGTGAATGGGTTAAATGGGTTAAATACATAGAAATAATTTGACACTGTTCACACTGTGTGCTGTGATGTAACTTTAGATGACTTCACTACTCCTTAACATTACTTAGAGTCAGAATCAGCTTTTTTATCCTTAGATATAAGGCTGGTTTCCCAGACTAAGATTAAGGATGTACCTAAATTATTGGGGTTTATTAGTTATTTATTAGTCATTGATTAGAATCAGAATCAGCTACTGATCCTGGAGAAAACTGCATGTACACAGAGACACAAGCAATATAATAATAATAATAATAATAATAATAATATTGATAATAATAGCAGTAATATAAGACAAAACTCTTCAGATAGATACAGATGTAGATAGAGAGATAGAAAGAATCAGAAAACATGATTGATTCCGGAGGAATTCTTTAATGCTACGACTGCACAGACACACAGAGACAAGAACAATATAAAATAAAGTCAAAACAAAACTCTCTAGATAGACTGATAGGAAATTGTTTGTTATGACTGCACAGACAGAGACTCAGAGACAAGAACAATATAAAACACAATATAGAGTCAAATTAAAACTCTTTTAGAGAACTCAAATTAAAAAGCATTTTGAAAATACTGTTATTAAATACACTCTGCTTTATGCACAACATGCCTGATCAGTAAGAGAGATGGATATAAGTACTAAGGATAAGTAAATAAATTACTGTTGAAGTAGTTTACTAGTAACACCAATAGTGGTTTGGACCACTGACATTTTCAAGCACTCACAAACGTTTTTATTTTTAAGATATGTCTGGATGAGAAAATAAATAGTTAATTTTCATCAGTGTTCTGTTATCCAGATTCAGCAGGACACAGTTCAAAAGATTTAAAACAGTCTATTATTGTATTCATAACTTTCAGCACAGCTGAACCAGTTAAAATGAACTAAATTCCTGAGTGAAAACAAAGGAGCCGCCCATTATAAATCTAATCTCAAAAAGACGAAAGGCTAACTATAAACCACCACAGCCACACAAGAGTATTAAAATACAATAAGAAACTATATTGGTGTGAACAATCTATACCTGCAACTAGTCATCAGCTGTCTCACTGCTTAATGGCATTTTATGTTGGTAATAAAGCCAGTTTTGGAAATAAAAGGCTCCAGAGTAATGTAATGGTTCTGGTGCCCATAGGGGCACTGTTTGGCAGTGCCTTATGCTCAAAAATATAGCTAAAAAACACACGCAAAAAAAAAAAAATGCATTGTCCCATCATATTAATAATAATAATAGCATCATTACTACATATCTGTATCTGTACATGTCATTTGGCAATAATCTTAAATACAGCCAAAGCACTCCTGCTAGGAGTGGTTAATATTGTTCTGTTTAACGTTGTTCTGTTTAATATTGTTCAGTTTAATAATGTTCTTATGTAGGCGCAAGCCCTAATAAGGCTAATGGTACTACTACTACTACTAATAATAATATCTGTCTATATATGCATGTATGTGTCTATCTGTGTATCTATCTGTCTATCCAGGCGTGTGGGTGAGGTGTTGTTTGAGAAGAAGTTGTTTGAGAAACACTGTGTTAGAAGAAAATATAAGATTACCGAGAAAACCAATCCTGCCGTTTTGTTACTAGATAAAAAAACAAATGTCATAGCAGTGCATCCGACGTACTTTACCGTGAAGTTCATGGTTAGATCAGTTCCCTTTTTTTAACCCAAAAACTTCAGCCTTTGCAGAACTGAGAAAGGAGAAAGGAGAATTAAGAGTGTTGTTCAAAAATAACAGTGGTTGTAAATGTTTGATTTTACGTAAGATAAAAATGTGATGTATTTTCCTGTCTGCTTCATTTCCTTCCTGTACAGTGGGAACCTTGTAAGTGCAGAGTGGATTCCAGAGGAAAAGTTGGTGAAGCTGCAGTCACCAGCAGTGAGTTCTGCTCCACAAAAAGCACTTTTTATCGACTCCAGCGCTCCGGGCCCGCCTGCACTGTGGTCAGATTATCTGTTCGCTATTACTGAGTCCTTAGAGCAGGAAAAACATGAAGTGCAGGTGGGCCTTCATAGCCATTATTAAAGTGATGGTTCAGCCACCAATCGGATTTGCACAGTTTATCCCTTTCCTTAATTGTAGTTAGTTTTTCATCGGAACTACAAGGCTGATGGAAGCCTGTGGTCACTAATTAGCATCATTCTAACTGTATACAAAACATACATTAACTACATACGTACATTTTCTCAAACATAATCTCAAATAGAGCTGCTCTTGTGCTTTACAACACTGTACGAAGTACTTTTTCTGTAAAACGGCCAAAATTCAGGTTTGAAACCACAGAAACCTATTTTACTGACTGTGGTTTGAGGCTGCTGCTACAAATACAGCTCTGGGGGAAAACAATAAGAGACCACTGCAATTTATTTTGAGATCAGCATCTCTATGACTATGACAACCATTCCATGCCAGTGTCTGTTAAATTAGAAAGTAAAGTAGAGCAATATGGGGAAGGGAAAATTAAACTTGGCCAAACCATAATTTGAAAATAACTTTTTGCTATTCAGTCTTGACATTGATTTTTCTAGGACAGTCTGTTACATGGTGGTGACAGTGTTTTCTTTTGTTTAGGGGAAATTCTGGCAGACTATGGGCTTTTCAGATCGTGGAAAGCAGTGTCTGTTTCCAGAGGAGGCCCTTTACCTCATGGAATGTGTAAGTGAACACATATTAACATTTAGGAGTGCCAGTGATGTTAATGAATGAACATGTAGAATATTATTACTGGGTGAAATTTACAATGTGCAATTCTTCTAGTGCATTATTACTGTTTTTGTCAATGCCTGTCACTCCATTGCATACCTCTGTGTGTGTGTGTGTGTGTGTGTTATATAGTAAAACCCCAGTTTTACACGGATCAGGAGTCGTAGATTCAGTCACACTCAGATTTTTTTGAGAACCAAACGTGGAAACTGAAAATATCCTCTGCCTTTTTTTGCTTTTTTGTGGCAATAAATATATTTTTCTGGATGTTTTCACACAAGGGGACTCAGGGCAGGCTGTAGCCGACCTGGAAGCACTTTTTTCGAATTCCACACCAGAGTTGAGCCCCTGTGCTCCAAGCGCGATTTCTCCGCGGTGCAAGCACTCACACACTTCAAGCTCCACAGTTCGATTGATCTCCTGGAGACCTTTCCAATGAGCCCTCGTTTGTATTTTTAGCCCGAAGAGATGAGGGGTTATTCCCCGAAAAACGTTCACCTCACCGCGGTGTCCCAATACTTTTAACCTTCCGAGTTGCATATCTCGGCAGGGAATTTAAATTAAAAGAGGCGAATACGGGTTGACCTTTACATTTTCTTTAAGGGTAATGCATTAAACTGAGTTTAAAATGAAATTAAAGTGTTCATATTTATACACATAAATATGCATATATATTTTTCAATACACATTCATGTTTATATTCTCAGATTGTTTGTATAGTGTAAATTTATACTGTTCTGTTGGTGTAGTTTTTATTCTATTGTTATTCATTTTTGCTGCTCTTACCTTTGTTCTGCCCACTTTCTGACAATACAAATTTCCCACTTGTTGGACTAGAAAAGGTTTATCTTATCTCTTAATACGGACAGTTCAGTATTTCGCAGTATAGTAACCAATTTGCACTTTGCAGCTTTGATTATCTTTGTTACCATCTAAGGATGGGTGGTATGATGGTATGTTATATTAACGCATGTAAATCACAATCATGATATGCTTCCCTAACTTATTTAGCCTGCTAAACATGAGTGAGTGACTCATAGGGATGGGTCATAATTATTGAATATTTGAATGATCATTGAAATACAGTAAAATCCCCCGCTTTTACGCTCCAAGAGCACCCGCGTATAGTGAAAAACCGTGTTGTTGTGATGTGGTTAAAAAAATGCCTAAAAATGCTTCTTTTTATAGTGTAAACCCTAAATATGCCCCCAACGTGCCTTTTCTTTGGTATATGCTGTCGTTTTCTTTGGTATAAGCAGGTAAATACAGTAATAAATTCCACAGTTTGATTGATCTCCTGGAGACCTTTCCAACGTTTGTATTTTTAGCCCAAATAGATGAGGGGTTATTCCCCGAAAACCGTTCACCTCGCTGCGGTGTCCCAATACGTTTGACCTCTTGAGTTGCATATCTCGGAGGAGAATTTAAATTTAGCACTAGGACGAGGGGGCGTGGCGGATGAGGCCCAGATGTCACAAAATTAAAAAATGGCGGAGGAAATCTGCAGTTTCGCTTTAGTACGGGGGGTTCAGCGAACAATTATTAGTTGGGTTCTCAGAAAAATCTGTGATGGACTAAAACCACGACTGCCGATCCATGTTAAAGTGGGGGTTTACTGTACTTGTTTATATGGCTGTTGTATTACTCAGCAAAATAAATAATTGCTCTGTAAAATACAACAGGGCAACGTTCAGGTGTTCTACCAGGACCTTCCTCTTTCCATCCAGGAGGGTTATAAACGCTTCCTCTCCCCTGAAATGGTGACTCTCCACCAATACCAGGTCAGTAAGGAGCTTTTTGTCAGGTTCTGGAAAGTGACTGTAACAAGTGGGGGGGCGTGTTTTGAGTGCACCTCTTTTCAGGGGGTTAGCTTAAAAGACGTGGAAAGAGCCAAAGTGAGAAACAGGAACTGACATGAGGGACACACTGGTGGACCCGAGTTAAACATTTCTTTCAGAGAAAAGTTCCTTCTTATTAAAGGTCCAAAAGAAAACTCAAGGGGAACGCAAGAAGGTCAGAAAGTCCCTACAGACAAAATGTGCCAAAGGAAGAGAGCAGGGAGACCCAGGAGAGCCTTTACCAAATTTGAGAGTCTTTACCGAATTCCCGGCTGGGTTTTTAACGTGAGGGACGAACAGCTTCACACAAAGACTCGGCGGTGAGTGAGGCTGTGAGTGGTGGCTTAATGGTTCTGCCTGCAGGTGCTGCTGACCTCATTATGAGACGCAGGTGCTGGTAATAATCACGGCTGGAGTAGGAGCAGCTGCCCTGGGTCAGCGGTGGTTCTGCAGACCGGCCCCTTAGACTGACACTGAGATCAAAATAAGAGAGCACTGCAATTTCTTTTGAAATCAGCATCTCTGAGTATAACAGCCATTCCATTCTGTTAAATTCCTACACAAGCACCTCATTCTGCTTTATGAGGTGCTGATTAGTGATCACCTGAATCACATCTTATTTAATGAGGAAAAGTATAAAGCCACTGCTGTAATCAACACTCTTCTCTCGCAATGAGACCAGTTTGATGGTAAAAGACTACGAGAAGTTCGTCAAAGATAATTATTACGTTTTTGTAAACAAGAGATTTGTTTTCTTTGAATTATATAAGATCTGTAAACACTGCATCATTTCTCTTATTTAGATGTTTTGTCAATTCCTTTAAAATTATGCTTTAAAGAACCAATTAGAAATGTTCTTAAAAACTGTTCAGTTGCACCTATAAAAGATAAAACCTAAGAAACTAAACATTTTTGCAGTGCTCTCTTATTTTTTTATCCAGAGCTGTATTGATTGAAAATGTAAAAAATTTGGAAGTAGGGGAACACGCAGAAGAACACGCTTTATGTACCTGTGTTTTTGAGAAGTTTTCGATAATTAATGAACTGTAACATCTTTTGTGTCTGACCTGTTGGTCAGTGATGCCCTGTGGCTTTGGTTAAAAACATAGAGCCGCTATTATGTTTTCTTAAGTTTAGTTTTACAATATTTTGCAATTGAGGTCAGCGGTCATAAACAAACGTAGAGGCTCAATAAATGTCACGTGAATGAACAGAAAGCAGTTGTGAGACACTAGGTATTCGCAGAATTGGCTGAAGAGATGCCTAGAAGTTATGTTTGTCCTGGGAGAGGAAGGTGACTGGATTTGGAGACGTCACGAGCAAAATAATGAAAGCTGTATAGACACAAAGCTCTTATAATTTTAATAATCAGAAATTAGTAAAGGATGCTATAAGCTTACTAAAAGTCAAAAAGCCTCTGCTATAAGAACAAACTTAAAATGGCTTCTAAACTTGACCATTTAATCTATGTTCATTAAAAACCTTACATCAATTATTTTATCTTAAACTTGAGAATGTCATCTGCGCAAACAGACCAGCCTAGACAAGAAAGGGTCCTGCAGCATGCTGGGACAATGAAAATTCATTCATTTCAAATTCCTGGTATTTCTGGCTCCACACATGAATTCCTGAGTTATATTTTATGTAGAAGATTAAATCATGTTAGATTATTGTCCTCAAATTTCATCACATTTCAACCTGCAAGAGCACTAAATTTCAAATAGTTGAAGCAAATTTGGGGAGAAGGGCATTTAAGCAATTTTGATCATTAAATTAAAGATCTTGATTGTCTCAGTCCTTATGGAAGGCAAGCTGTTACTATTCTTATGTCACTGTTACTGTTTCCCTCCACAGGTATTTAGTCATTTAAAGAGACTGGGATATGTAGTGAACAGATTTGATCCCAGGTAAATAAGCAATCATTTTTTCTGTACACATTTGATTTGTGTGTGTGTGTGTGTGTGTGTGTGTGTGTCAGTCAGTCTTGCTCTAAAGTAGTTTCTCTCTTGCAGTACAGTCTCGTCCCCAAACTGTGAAGGACAGCCGTCCCAGGACAGACAGAGTAAGCAGCTGAAGAGGAAGCGCAGCCACAGCCCTGTTTCTAGGTATCATTACATTTGAGCTTATTGAAGGAGCAAAATGACACAAACATGTCTTGGCTGATTTGGGATAATTATGGTAAAAGTATGTAGAAGTTAGAGACTTCTGCCAAACTGTTGCTTCAATAGTATTCAGTAAGTTGAGTCTACAGCTTTGTCTGTGCATTACCTGATTGATTTTTATAAGAGAATAAGAGAGCAAGTAATACATTCTGTCCTAGTTCTAGGTTCTAGTTTGACTGACGTATCTTCTACACACTATGATTCATGTGTAGCATCATAATACTCTATAAACATATCATGAAATCATGGAGAATGGATTTTCTGTTCTAGTGTCATTACTCATATCATTCAAATTTGAATAAATATGAATATATGAATGTACACTCAACAATGAAGTTGCCAGAAAAGATACCAATTTGCATAGATTTACTGAGACAATTTGGCTTATATTAATAAATTAGGCTATTACTTCAAAAAGTCAAAGTAAAATTGTGCAGATCACCCGTCAAGTTCGATAAACAAATAGAATACTGGAATGTAATTGTGAGTGATTTTTATGCGCATATGATCAGCAGCAGTTCAATATAAATATACAGTCAGTCTGTTAAAATACAGAAACTCTGAGACAGTTTACAAGTAGAAATGTAAAAGGGGTGTGTTTTTGTATGTAGCTGCATCATAGAACAGTGATGTCTAAAAGTGCAAAGGTAGAAAGTTGAGTCAGTTCAGGTGTGTGTGTGTGTGTGTGTGTGTGTGTGTGTGTGTGTGTGTGTGTGTGTGTGTGTGTAGGGGGAAGTTGGGGGCAGGTGTGTGTGTAAAGAAGGGCCGTGTTTTGAGGATGGTTTGCGGGGAAAAAGCTCACACGGTCTGGCCTATCGGGCTTTAATGCTGCGATACCGTCTCCAGATGGCAGCAGTGTGAGGGGTGTGAGGAGTCACGCTCAATGCAGGCGGCATCGCTTGTGGAAGATGTGCTGTAGTAATGGAAGAGATGCCCTGATGGAAGATGTAGTGATGGAAGAGACGCCCTGGTGGAAGATGTCCTGTAGTGATGGAAGAGACGCCCTGGTGGAAGATGTCCTGTAGTGATGGAAGAGACGCCCTAGTGGAAGATGTCCTGTAGTGAGGGGAGAGACGCCCTGGTGGAAGATGTAGTGATGGGAGAGACGCCCTGGTGGAAGATGTCCTGTAGTGATGGAAGAGATACCCTGATGGAAGATGTCCTGTAGTGATGGGCGAGACGCCCTGGTGGAAGATGTAGTGATGGGAGAGACGCCCTTGTGGAAGATGTCCTGTAGTGATGGAAGAGACGCCCTGTCCTGTAGTAAGGGGAGAGACGCCCTAGTGGAAGATGTCCTGTAGTAAGGGGAGAGACGCCCTGGTGGAAGATGTAGTGATGCGAGAGACGCCCTGGTGGAAGATGTCCTGTAGTGAGGGCACAGACACTCTGATGTTTCCAGCTGTTTTGACAATCCCCTGCAGGCTTTTCTGGTCTGCAGCAGTGTTGCTACTGTACATAAGAGATCTCTGTGCTGTCCCTGTAGAACACTGTGAGGGCGGGGCAGGGAGATTTTGTTGAGTCATTAGTCATTCAGGCAGGATACTGATTTCTTTGGCACTGGGATGATGGAGCTGGACTTGAAGCTAGTTGGGATGATCATCTGACTCCGTGATGTGTTGAAACCAGTTGATCAGTACATTCTCTGTGCACGTGCCTTTAAATGTTGTCTGTTTCAGCAATTTTGAATCATTACTACTCCAAGATATACTTGGTTTCTAGCCACAGAAATAATGACTTACTCTTGCTACTACTTGTACAATAATTTCTTAGTCTTGCTCCTGACTACTAATAGCACTGCACAGTTTTAACTGATCCAGCTCACAACAGGCACTGCAGTCAATTGTATCAAGGGTCGGATCAAGGGTTACCTGAGACTGTGCAGTGCTGTAGCAAAAACTGTGCAGTGAGACTGTGCAGTGCTGTGGCAATAAATACTGCAGAACATTTATGTGTGACAATGTGTCATTTAGGCAGTGTGAGAAACAGAGTACACCCATTAAGGAGACGACAGCTGCAGAAAGGTGTGAGACAGAAGATACAATGGGTGATTCTCACCTAAACCAGTCAGCCCTGGACCAGCCAAAAGCAGAGGAGACTCCTGAGGACGAGCCAGAGAAGTCCAGTCCAGTCTCAGTCAGAGCTCTGGGAAGGAGCTGGTGGACAGAAGCATCAAGCCAAGCCCAGCTTACTTCAGGCCACCCCGCAGCACCAAGGTGGGATTTCAGCCTCATCTGTTTCCCTGATCTGGGATCATCCAAGGCCAGCCGTGCCCATCTGGAAGCCCCTGACTCCAAGCTGCTCCCGGGGGGGCTACAGGTGGCCAAGTGTGAAGTGACCCCCTGGCTGAGGAAACTGAATCTGAGAGAGAGGAGGCAGTCCCAGCGGGAGCGGCAGCGGCAGCGGGAGCGGGACAGGTACCATCGCAACATTAATGATGACCGAGAGGTACGGCAGTGCAGAAACTGGGCCGAATATTTAGAGCTGATGGACAAGAGGAGGAGCCGACGGCGCAAGGAAAGGCCCGTCCACCTTTGGGACCAGGATGTTACTCCCCTCACTGAACCTGGACAGTGTGCCTCACACCGTAAGTTATTTTTTGTGTTTGTGTAAACACCTTTTTAAAGTTTGAATCAATATTGTCAACAATATAATACAAATTTCCTGTATAAAGTTATACAGATGAGTACATATTACACAAAGAGGCAATATAGTAAATGAGTTGTAGAAAGTACATTTAAAAAAATTGTGAAATGCCCATATTAACTTTACGTGCAATCAGATTAAATGTACATTATGCCTTTTAGCTGATAAAATGCTGAGAGTTAGGTTAGAATAAAATTCACATACAGGTATTCAAGTTTTGAACAAATCTTGAAGTAGATTTTTTCCCAAGAATTTAATGGAAATAAACAGAATTATTTTAAACAATATTACAAGTGTTTTATTTCTTATTCAATAACTTTTTATGTTTTAAAAATATTGAATACCTAAAAGGTCCTTCTGATGTATTTTATAACAGTCTAACATTTCATAACAAATTATTATTTAATAAAATAGCAGGAGTTATGATTTTAAATGTAGTTATCTATGAATTTATTTAATTACGTTTACAAATGTAATTGCAGCATCTGATAATAGTGATTACACAGTATTACATTATAAGGCTGAAGTACAGGATGTCACTACTTTTTTTTTGTAGGCATTTCTAGACATTCTTTATTTATTTCTTATTCTTTTGTAGGTAAGTTGCTGGAACAGGTCAGCATTATTCAGTCTGCAGATTTGCTGGAAGGAGCCTCCAGGTACTGTCATTATCATGTTTGTCGTTATTATCTCATTGTTTTACTTAATAAATGCTCCACTCACAGCTGGGAAATGGAGAACATGCTGCCTTCACTTGTAACTGGGGTTCACTTTGAGTCTGTCCCTTCCACTCTTAAAGGTAGATAATAGTTGCAGGAAAATAGGGTTTGTGCCAAGCTGACGTAACTCGGACAATAAAAGTGCAATTATAACACGAGTTATCTAACAAAAATCTGTCACCTGTCGCCTATAACAGTGGTATTAAATTCTTTACCGTTGCTGTGTTGAAATAAAACCACCCGAATAAACCTGCTCACTGGTCGTCCTGGGGGTCCTGACCATTGATGAATGGGGTAATAGGGGCCAACAAATGGTGCAGAGAAACAGATGAACTGCAGTCTCTAATGGTATTACTGTATTTTTTCCAGTAAATTAAATTTAGCTACGTCATACAAGATAGGTCATCTCATGAAGGTTTCCCACACTGTCGATGACTCGGGAGTTTAATGATGTTGAGGCTTGGCAAAATGCGATCTAATGGATTGAGAGAATAGTAGCTAGTTTTAGAACACTTTCAAAATTCTGAGACTATCGAAGAACTTAAGATTTCAGCAAACTATTTCATACATTTTAGCCTTCCAAAAATGTTAAACAAATGTTTTCTACTTTTCATTTTCTCTGTCTCTCTTTCTCATTTCACCGAGTTGGCATGAACCCCACAGACGGCATATTTATCTCCTTTTGATAACCAAACCTATCCTTGCCCTCAGTGGCTTTCAATGAAACAAACCCTGCATAAGAACCTGATTTTGTTTAAAAAGCTCTGCAGACTGTTAATAAGCCAAGAGGGAAACTAAACTCTAGTGAGATTCAGAGTCAGACTTTAAGTCTAACTGATTCGCTGAGAAACTGCAAAATGCAATGTAAGACATGCAGGTCTAACAACCCTCAAAGTCTGCAGCTGCCATAAACGCTGTGGGAAAATAAAAAGCACTGTTGGTGGGATGGATTTACATACTAATGGAAGTTAGTATTATTCTGCCGGTGTCACATATACCACAGAAATGTATAAATTGAAGTTTTTGATACATAGTTATGCTGTTTAGATGATACATTAAGGCTTCAAGAAGTTCATTACAGATCCATAAAGAAAGCAGAGTCATTTGAATCACATCATCTTATTTAGAATAGAGCAGAAAGAGCTGCAGTAACTTACGCCCTCTCTCCCTCTTTGTAAACTCTGCTCAACCCTGTTGGGTTGTAGGAGGTGAACTGAGTTCACAGTTCATGAGTAGGCAGTTTAAGGTAGACTCTGAATTGCTGTAATCATTAGGATAATGGACAACAGAATGGTTGGGTGGAGTTTAACAGTAGTTTAAAACTTCAGAGGTAATTTTACACACTTCTCAGCATGAAACCGAAATTGTACTGTAATACAATATGCAGGTATTCACAGACTTGCAAATTGGTTAGGATTTTAAGTAAGAAGATCTTTAACGACATAAGTCTTAATTGGTTAATCAAATAGCTAAACAGTGGAAAGGGTTTGTGTATACAGCTGCAGAAATAAATAAGAGACCAGTGCAGTTTAATGTTAAATCAGCATCTCTATGAGTAGGACAACCATTCCATTCCAATGTCTGTTAAATTCCTACACAAGCACCTCATTCTGCTTTATGAGGTACTGATTAGTGATCACCTGAATCACATCTTATTTACTGAGAAAAAGCATAAAAACACTGCTGTAATCGACACTCTCCTCTCGCAATGAGACCAGTCGGATGGTAAAACACTACTAGAAGAACGTCAAAGGTAATTATTGCCATTTGTTTAAGAGTGAACAAGAGATTTATTTTCTTTGAATTATTCAAGTTCTTTAAACTCTGCATCATTTCTCTTATTTTGGTGTTTTGTCATTTCCTTCAAAACGACGCTTCAAAGAACAATATTTGTATTTATAAATGAGGAAAAATATTGTCAGCAGTTCTTAAAAACTAGGGCAAAGCTGTTCAGTTCAATACTTGCACCTATAAAAGATAAAACAACATTTTTGCAGTGGTCTCTTCTTTTTTTCCAGAGCCGTATAAAGCACTCTGTTACATTCCAGTATTGTTGCTCTCCACCTGACTGCGGATGCCACATCTGCACAATTTTTTGGGATGTTAAAAATGACCTTGTACCAAATTGCACATCCTATGCCAAACTCCACATTTTGACTTCTAGTTTAGAGTTTATAGTTTACAAATGTTTACTTCGACTTTGACTAATAGTTTCCCCCATGTAGCTTCACATGTAGTTGATCAGTAAAGATGTGTTTGGTGTCTAAAGTTTGCTTCTTTAGTTTTATGCCGGAGCTAAAAGGCTAAAGAGGAGAAGGTGAAAAGCAGGCCGTTAGCATGTGCTGGTCATCCCAACCCACATTAGCCACTTGGCTGCTTCTGACACTGTAGGTCACTCTTTGGTCCACTGATTGATAACTTATTGATAAATGTGTTGACTGACTGACTATAAAGGGGCGAATTGGGGAAATAAGAGTTTTGACTGACCTTTTTCTTTAACTGAGAAATGGAGTACATAATTAATATTGCTAATACAACATGAGACGTTTCTCTCAGGTCTTTTTGTAAAGCAGATAAACAGTTTCTGGATGTCTCATATGTGAACTTGGAGATGTGCTGGATTAGCGTGTTGTGACTGGTAGACAATTGCATTATTCAAACAATCACTTAGTGTCTTCTTCCACCAAAGCAATGGTGGAGTTAATTAAGCCATCCCAAATGTGATTACGGTTTTCTTCCACAATTGGATTATCGTGCTGCTTGGTAAAGTAAGCCTAATTAATCGATGTTTACGAATTTTGAGGTTCAGTTGGACGAGTTGCACAATTCGTCAGATTCATATCAGCGTAAGTCTAGACAAATCTGTTTAGGTCTTTCCAATTTTAGTCAAAAGATTGTAATCTATGGACTGTTGTTATGGTAACTGTCAAAGTGAGACCTACAGCATGTACACACTGGATTAGAGTGAGACCTTTTGTCATCAGCCAGCTTTGTGCAGGCCTGAGTGAAGCCTGCCCTTAAACATATCTTTAAACCTCGGTTGTATGTTTCTGTTAATCATCTTGTAAAGGTCAGGGGTGTTTCTTTGCAGTGTTATGTCAATGAATTACCAAAGGTTAGGAGAAACCTTGCTCAGGAGTCACGTGTCCAGCTTCATATCCTGCTGGAGGGGAGTTGTATTATCACAGAAACTGATCCTTGATTTGCAGTTTTGTAACTCTTGATGATACCACATGATTACTCTACACTGGACCAAAGTATCTGTTTTTCAGGGTTTGTGCTAGGCCTCTTACTTCCAGTGAAAGACAATCTTAATGCTTCTGCATACCAAGACATTTTGGACAACGCCATGCTTCCAACTTTGTGGACACAGTTTGGGGAAGAACCTTTTTCTATTCCAGCATGACTATGTCCCAGTGCACAAAGCCAGTTCCATAAAGACATGGTTGGTTGGATGAGTTCACTGTGGAAGAACCTGACTGGCCACACAGAACCCTGACCTCAACTCCATCCAGCACCTCTGGGATGAACTGGAACTGAGATTGCGAGTCAGGCCTTCTCGTCCAACGTTAGTGCTTGAACCTCATAAATCCTCTACAGCAGGGCTGGGCAATTCATTTCTACAGGGGGCCACATGAAAAATCTGAACTGTGTTGGAGGGCCGAACCAACGATAACATGAACTTAATTCTGCTCAATATTAATTTTCTCCCATTGTAAAAAACAGTAAATTATATATTTTGATATGCTGCTACTAGGCTTGTCATGACACTGAAATTTCAAACTCGATACAGATACAAAGGATGGTGCTCGATACTATTTTTGATACTACAGGGGGAAAAAAAACAAACACAGGAACTTCTTAACAAATAATTTAAAGTGTGCTCAGGGGCCATCGCACCGGTTCTCGTTCGATTGGACTCGGGGAGCTGAGGGTCCCTGTAAAACTTCGCGGCACTAGGTTATTTCCCGGCTGAGCTATGGGGCAAAATGCTCTGTGACAGCTGTTTTTAATGGTGCATGCCACTTTTTTTTCCTCAGTAGAGAGACAGGGGGAGAGCCTCGGGCCTCCAAAGCCCCAAAGCATCCCCAAAGTGCCCCTAAAGCTGCCCCAAAGCTCCCCTGGTCTCTACTGAGGTTAAAAAAAAAAAACAACCTTTAAATCCCGAATAGGCTATCATGTAAACATTGGGTCCTCCAGGTAGCCGGGGGAGGGGCTGCCTGCTGCAATGCCTGTTGAAAATTGTTGTAGTTTGCCGGCGATTTCAATGAACCGGTAGATGCAAAACTGGCATTTATAGTATCGTATGTGGCCCACGGGCCGTAAAATGCCCAGGTCTGCTCTACAGAATGAATGGGCACAAGTTTCCCCAGAAACACACCAAAATCTTGCAGAAAGCCTTCCAAGAAGAGTGGAAGCTGTTATAGCTGCAAAGGGGGGAACAATGTATGTAAGCATCCATATAAATACCCAGATAAGTGTATGTATTTATACATAGTGATATATCCCATATTCCACTTGCCAGACAAAACCTTGTCTTTACTTTTATTTTTTACTTTTGCTAAAATTTGAAAATACGCTTTTTACATTATGTTAAAACTGAATGGATAGATGGTGTTAAAACTGTATTAATGTTAAAGGGGCAAATGACTTAGAAACTGATATTTTTCAGCTAACTAAATTGAAAATGTATTTTTCCTTCTCCTGTGATGTCATCATTTTTAAAAAAATGTTTGATCCTGTTTGATCAATATGTGTCATAAACAGTGCAAAAGCACCATGCAAGAGTTTTCTTTATTCAACTCCTACTCAGAACAACCATTAAGTATGAGCAATACATATATTTAATGAAAAAACATCAAATCCATCTGTATGTCAAATGCCCACTTTTGGGAACCATTAGTAGTACGAATTCCCGTCTAAAGCCTGTGTCCATTTAGATAAATGACAGGAGCCAACATCTCCAGGAGCTAGCACCACAGGCACATAAAGACACTCACAAACACACAAACACACACAAATAGGGCAAATGGTTGTACAGCTCATAACCACATATATGCAAAAAAGACACACACACACCTCCTTTACTGTATGATCCTGACTATTTTCACACTCATTATTTCCTCACCGTGACTAGCAGTACACTCCCATATGCAGGCAGCTCATCCTGTCTTTGGACCTGCAGTACACACTACACTGAACACTTATGAAAACACACACAACATACACCTCATCACACTCCCTGAGGTCTAAAATGGCCCACCTTTGCCCCTCCAGGTGGAACAAAAAAGCAAATCTCTGTTGCCAGACCACATACTGCACTTTATTCAGTGTACTGAAGTCAGCGGTGTCTCGGCCTTTCAGGAATTCGCCGGCCTTAATTCAACTGGGGCTTAGAATCAAAAACTACAAAAGCCATTCAGAAGTCAAAAAGAAACTCTGAGAAAGAGTTTTTACAGCCTGAGAGAAGAAATCATGGAGTGATTTTATTTCAGTATGCATCAGCAATGTGTGTAGTTTTTACAGCCTAACAGTAATAACTGTGGAGCTTCATATATTCAGTATGAATCTGCAGTATGTGTGGCTTACAGTCCGGTAATATTTTTCATAGAGGCATTTTCATTCAGTATGATTCTGAAGAGTGTGTAGCTTTTGTAGCCTGACAGGAATAACTGGGGGTGACGTTAATCCAGTATGAATCTGCAGTATGTGTAATATTATTAATCGTGTAGTCATTTTAACCCAGTAATAACAGCAGTGTGGTTCTAACCTTACAGTCTAGCAGTAATACTAAGTAAGGAGTAAATGTTACCCAGCGTCTTTACCCAGCGTTTCCGCTACAATAGTAACAGTCATGTTGCAATCTACCTTAAGTCAAGGGAATTACAAAAACAGACACAGCAATGCAGTGAAATTGGGGAAATTGCATAGGAACCTTAAATCAATCAAATCACACAAAACAAGAACACTAATACATTACCACAAATATATTAAAGTTAGTAAAAAAAACATTTCAGTTCAGATAAGATTTACTCAGCCTACAATTAACCAACCATCCCATTTTTCTAGTTTGCACTTCAAGAAAGTTCCAAGTAAGAGTGCAGACATTTAGACTGCTTGTCAGATTCTGAAAATGTGTCTATCTGTTGTAGATACAGGGGGTCCTCGAGTTACAACGGTCTCGACATACGACGTTTCGGGTTTACAATGTCCACTCCCACTCGACTTACACCATTAGCCTCGTACTTACGGACTACATGGGCGAACTGGTTTGGTTGCACTCGGTGGAAGAATACGCAGTAACGTGGCGTATGGGTGAGCGAGTTTTCCTTTTCCTTGTTCTGTAGCTTAGTTGTGTTTTTATGATTTTACAGCTGTGTTAGGATAGGTAAGTGACTGAGGCTAGGGTGTGTTTCGACTTAGGCCAAAATTCAGCTTACATCACTGTCGAAGGAACGGATCTGTATCGTAACTCGAGGACCCCCTGTAATGTCTTTTTATCCCATTTATTCTATGACAGATATAAACAGAAAACAGGTCAAATAAACTTAATTAAGCCTGCAAGTGGTTTGACCTTATTATATCCATTAACTCAATATCTAAATAGCCTAAAAAAGGAGCTTGAATAGACAAGCTCAAAATAAATGGAAGGCAGTAGCTGTGCATTAGCATGATAAACCTTATATAGACCTTATATAAGGTCTGCTGTTGAACTCCTGTCATATGCTTTACTTTTAGTTGTGGACCAGCAAAAACACATTGACCAAAGACGGTGCGTGCGTGTGTGTGTGTGTGCGTGTGTGTGTGTGTGTGTGAGAGAGAAATAAAGGAAAAGGTATGCTAATAGTTTGTATGAAAAATGTTGTCTTCTGTGTTTTTTCACTTCCTTTTCCAAGGCCAGGAGCTCATTCTTTCACACACACACACACACACTTGAAAGACTGAATTCGTCCCATCTGTCCTGGTGCCTCCATACAGCTGGTGCTTTTTCTCAGCATTTGAAAGACAACAACAAAAAAGAATCGGCTCTTTAAAAAAAAAGGAAAAAAAAACCTCAAGCCCATCAATAGCTCTTTTGAGAAAAAAAAGAAAAAAAGGCACTTTGAAGCATTTCTCTATTACAGTTTAATCTGTCTCTGTGTGTGTAATGGCAGACACACACACACACACACACACACACATATATATACATTGAAATAGCTGAGCATTATTATCCCCACCTCAAAGCTGAAGGGTACAGAGCAAAGCCGTTATGTTCTTTCTCTCTCAAACAGCCCTCAGTTGCTCTGATATTAAAGAGCTTCGTCTATTGAGGACAGTTCAGCTAATTTCCCCCATCACTGCTCTCTCTCCACCGGTAAGAACTTGCTAGTGCTTTCTAGCTTTTCTCTCCAAACTCACTTTTTGTCTTTGTCCATTTCTCTGGAGAGCAGGTTTTAATGGCAGCACACAGGCCACTGTGTGTGTGTGTGTGTGTGTGTGTGTGTGGCTCTAAGGGCCCTCTTGTGTGAACACACATTGACACAGTAATGACAGTGTCTGCACACGCTGAGCACAGTATGATGCAGAATTCAGTCTCAGTCAGGAAAACAAAATTACAAAAAAAAGTGAAAACACACAAACACACTCTCTCCAGTATTCCCCAATATATATATATATATACATATGTGTGTGTGTGTGTGTGTGTGTGTGTGTGAGCTGGGCTCAGCTGCTGCTGGAGCAGATCTCATTAAAAGATGCCACAGCTCTACAAAGGCACTGAGAAAAAACAAACCCAAATGAAAATCTTCATTTTACACATACAATATCCCTTCTTCTCTCTTGTTCTCTCTTTCTGTCTCTCTCTCTCTCTCTTTCTCTATCTATCTATGTATTTTACTCACTCTCTCTTTCTTTGGACTTTGACCTATTATTTCTGTTTGTCTCTCTCTCCCCCCTCTCTTTCTTTTTGTTTCTCTCTCTAACCCTCTATCTGTCTTCCTTCACTCTCTAGCTCTCTCTCTTTGTCTAGCCCTCTATCTCTCTCCCTCCCTCCTTCCTTTTATCTATATTCTTCTTTCTCTCCCACCTCCTCATATCCCCCCCTACATGTTTTGTTGTTTGTTGTTTATTTCACTCACTCCAGGACGTCTCTGTTGAAAGGTTTCTTGCTGTTGCCGAGGAACTCTCCAATCATCTGCCGACTCAGCCCCTTCCTCTGCAGCAGGAAGTGAGCCACGCCTATGGGTGTGTCTGGGATGAAGCCTCGAGAGATGAGGAACTGCAAGCCTTTATCTGGATTTCTGTTTGAGAAAGAAAGAAAGAAAGAGAGAGAGAGAGAGAGAGAGAGAGAGAGAGAGAGAGAGATCTCACTTTGCACATTTAAAACGTGTTTTTTAGTAACATCCCCACCTATTCGCGTTCAGTCAAACCGTTTTTTTTGTGGCAATATATAATTTTTCATTAAGATAAATATAATTTACTAATTTTGTACATTAATGTAAATTTAGCTACATTTCCATATAAAATATAAATTTCTTGGAACCGTCGACAGAACACAAAGAAAGCGCATCTTGGGATGGTGAAATACCGCTGTACTCAGAGGCAGAAGGTTTGAAAGTAGCCAATCCAAGAGCATTGTTTATTTCTCCTTGCTGCTGATTGGCTGCTGCCCTGTGACGCATCTCTGGCAGACGCAGTCCAGAATTCCCGCATAAGAACAATTTCCCGCGTGGAGTGTCTAGAGTATTCTCGCGTTTTGATTTTTATACTTCTTAAAGCCCTGTATTTTTATTACTTTCAATTAAATTAATTTATTACTGTACTTATCCTGCTTATATCAAAGATAACACCCTTGCCTGAATTACAGTACAGTGTATTAGGCTTGTCACGATATTGAAATTTCAAACTCGATGCTGATACTAAGGATGGTACTCGATACTCCATACTATTATCAATACCACAAGGAGAGAAAAAACAAACACAGGAACTTTTTAATACATAATTTAAAGTGTGCTCACGGGACAGTCGCGCCGGTTCTCTGCGGAGGACAGATCTGGGGGAGCTGAGGGTCTGTGTAAAATTTGCGGCGCTAGGTTGTTCCTCGGCTGAGCTACGGGACAAAATGCTCTGTGACAGCCGGCTCGGGACTCATTTAAACGTGCGTGCCATTTTTTTTTTCCCTCTGTAGAGAGCCAGAGGGAGAGCCTCAGGCCTGCAAAGCCCCAAAGCTCTCCAAAAGGCTCTCTACGGAAGAAAAAAAGCGGCACGCACCTTTAAATGAGTCCCGAGCCGGCTGTCATGTAAACACTGGGTCCTCCAGGTAGCCGGGGGAGGGGCTGTCCGCTGCAATGCCTGGTTGAAAATTGTTGTAGTCTGCCGGCGATTTCCGTTAACCGGCAGATGCAAAACTTGCATTTATATCGATACCAGTGCTAATTAATATCGAACGCTATACTAAATTTTAGTATCAATTAGTATCTGAGAATCAATTTTTTTCACAACAGTACTGTCTATACAGGGGTAACATTGGTGTTTCACATTCTAGCACTGCAGGAGACAGCAGTTCAGTGTAAACTGTACAGTACGGATACGGGTTTATCTTTACATTTTTTTAAGGGTAATATATTAAGAGTTTAAAATGTAATTAAAGTGATTTGGGGGCATATTTAACGTTTACACTACAGAAATAGGCATTTTTAGGCTTTTTTTTTTTTTTGTACCACATTACAAATTTGCGTTTTTTCACAATTCACAGGTGCTCTTGGAACGTAACCCCCGCGAATGTCGGGGGTTTACCGTACTTCGAACTAGAATCGTAAACACTCAAAGAAAAGCACCAAAAAAGGGTTTCCTGATTCTACATGTCCCCGTGTTCAATCTTTTTTAGTACGGTGTAGAACCTTACAGAACATTTTTATGAGTGTGGCTGAGTATAGTTAAGCATTATTAACTGCATGATACAATAAAAATGTACACCGTAATCAAAATTTACATAGTTTTACTAATCATAAGCGATTCATTAATTTTACATCTACTTCTACTAACCTTTTGGAATGAAACAGGCTTGTTTTTGTTACCGTGCCTTTAAGGCTGATATATGTAAATGAGCTAGATTCTGATTTCCTGCTCTGTAACTGTGCTTCCTTAAAAACAGCAGCCTGGACTGAATCATTCCTTGTAAGTTTATTGTGAGTGAATGGGGCTGAACAGCTGTAGGCTGAATAGGTGGATTGTCATGACATCATGTTTTAAAGCTCATTTAAAATTGGCAGCTAAATTTGCATATACAGGTTGAGTGCATAGTAAATGATATGTTCTAAAATGTATGTGCTTATGTACTACATCAATCTCTTATGTCAAAATAACAAAAACTTTCTTTTTCATAATATGAAGCTTCAAGAATAACTTTGGACATCAGTGGCACTAATAGGTAAGGGCTGTAGAATTACAGTCATTGAGAAAAGGCCAAAAGCACGCTCTTTCAGTCTGCCCTGGAAAAGATAGACGTACTCTATTCACTCGATTCAAAGGCGCCCATCAGGATGTCCATCATTCTCTTGTAGCTGCCTTTTCAGAGACACAAGGTTTTGTTGTGACAGTGGTGACGTATCATTCATGTGGAAATGATGTTTGCTTGTGAATCAAGTAAATTGTGCATTGCTTTTCTTTCCTGTGAGCTTCCATCTGAACTGTCACACGTTTCTATTTATCCACAGTTAGATCATCAGCTTCATTAATCCCCATAACACTGGGCAGGGGTGATACATCATCTGCAAAATTCAGAGTCTCCAACTCCAGCGCACGCAGATGCCCCACTAAGTAAGGGTCGCATTTCTCCAGCTCTATCAGTCCATGCAGCACAGAAGGGCGATCGCTGTATTAGGCTTCAAGCCTCTATCTGTCATACCGCATTTCTTTTGTTCTTTGGAAAGCGTGTCTGCCAGCCATGATGAAGCACTTCTGCCTCATCTGGCTCTCTTTCTACAGCTCCATAGCCTGCATTCAGATATTTATAGCAGAGAGAGAGAGAAAGAGAGAGAGAGAGAGAGAGAGAGAGAGAGAGAGAGAGAGAGAGAGAGAGAGAAAGAGCGAGAGAGAGACATAGAGAGAGAGATAAAGAGAGGGGGAGAGAGAGAGAGAGAGAG